>JAQIXV010000269.1:0-55255 GCA_034700625.1 Tectocepheus velatus
GACGACGGGTGCCACGGGTGGGACGACGCCATGTGCTGATTCGTCCGGTGGTGAGCGTGAATTGACGCGTGGATGTCGGCGCTCGACGGCCCGTTCGGTTTGATGTCCTGATGGTGGAGGCTATGAATGCCCGATGGAGTCCAGGGCGACATATTGTCTGTGGCGTGCGCTTGGAGTCCCATCGCCCACTGGTGGTGAGCACTGAGCGCGTGTCCATTGGGACCCTGGTTATGGTGGGGCATGTATTTGAGTTCTGGCGGTTCGCGGCCATAAGCCACGTTCTGAGCGGTGGCCACTTGCATTACGTGCTGTTCGTGATGGGACAGGTGGTTGAGGTAGGGCGACGATGAACCAGTAGTGGCCATTCTGCACAAGCAATTATGGCACCCAATCGATGCACAACTGGATTAGTCATCAGCACATCAAACAGTTTTAAAGGTTAAGACAAAACACACGCAAAGAGTCTTTATTTCAATGAAAAGTCACTAAATTTTATTAAAAACTTTTCTTTTGATATAATTTTTACTTAATTTTTATTATTACTTTTCAGCACAACTTTTATCAGAGGAGAGAAAAAGACTAAAAAATACTCTTTTTTTAGTTTTTATTTTAATTTTTTATATTCACTCAAATCGATTGCACGAACAAAATATTAAGAGAAGAAAAAACTTTATTTTTATTTATTTTTCTCTTTTCACTCGTTATTTCTCTTCAGTTATGAATAATATTCATAATATTCAACAATTAATTCAATTTTTAGATAATTTAAAGCATAACTGTATTTATGAGAAGACGTATTGAATGTATAATCAATTATTTGACGGAATTTTTCTCCAAAAAACTTATTGAGAAAAAACAGAATCAGATTCTTATGAACGCGTTTAGCGCTAAAAGAAGTCTTCAATTGAATTGAATTTGTTTTGAATACTGAATAGTAGTGTCAATACAACTGCTGCCACACAACTGGTGCAACAGAACCGTCCGCATGAGAACTGTCTAAACGATATACTGAACCGAAACTCTGGCTGTCGATCGACTCACTGAGCGCTCAGTCGGTTTGCGAGGCACGACATTTGCCAGCGCTTACAGAATCATTGGTCGGAAGCATTAGTTTACCGGTTCTTCCGACGGATTGCCTTTATTTCAATGGCAACACCTCTTTTTTGCGGCGCATACATATCTGTTATCGTTTGATATATGCTGAGCGCTAGTGCTGTTCAGTGCAGTGTCTGCCCACCAATCCCTGGTAGAGAAGGTCGTCAAGGGATCAGAACGTGTATTGATATTCGATTACACAACTGTTTGCGAAGTAGTCGGAGCTAAAAAAGCAGTGGGGGCTGAAACGTGTACGCCCTGCGACAGTGATCGATGACTCCGGGCTTGACTCATGCCTGTGCTTCACCAGCACTGTTCGCATCGCTGGGCGGCGACATTCGCACAGAGCATGAAATGCATGGCTGAACACCACTGAAGAACAACAAGAATAAGAGAAGACTTTCTGAGAGAAGGCAAGAGTGCTTTCAGAGGCATCGACTCAATACAAATAATCTGAACAACAGAGCGCTCAGCACTACTCATATATTGGAATTGCAGTAACAGGTGCTCTATTGCTATCATTTTATAATTTGAGTGAAGAAAAAGCAATTCACTCATACAGTCATACAAACACTGACTAACAATAGGAGAGACAGACAAACAAAATATTATTTCATTTGCGATACACTTCTCTATACTTTTTTCTTCTCTCAATTCTATTACGAGTTTTAGTCCCAAAACAAATAGACATAAAACCTCTCAAGTCATTCAAAGGCCAGGTATCATATCGTATGAAATAGAGCTCAGAATATTACTTTTGATATCAATAGAGATTTGGTGTACATAATGTAGAGATACGGGTGCAAACAATTTCACACATACGGGCGCCAAATGTCATTCAATCTATTATTGCTAACAAACAGACGTTTAATTGAAAATTAAACAAAAAAGATATCGAAACTAAATCTGAGAATAATAACCAGGAAAGGGAAAGACATCAGAATCAAAACCAAATTGCTAATTTATTTTCTCATATTCTGTGCTCTGAATACTGAGTTTTCGGTGGTTTTGACTCTAAAATTCAGTTCACGAACTGAGTTATGCCATCTATGATGGGGTCGACGACTAACAGCCAGTTGTGTGCAAAAACTTTTCTCCTCTCCTTCTCAACGATAACATCAGAGTTTTTCATCACTTAATTTAGTTGTTATTAAACCCGAAATAATAGTAACGAATAGCGAAAGAAGAGTAAAAACATATTAAATATGTATTTGACTTTGTTTTGAGGCTTTGTTTTATTTTTTTAGATTTTTTCATTTGATTTTGCGTTTATTATCCAATTAATTATTCAATAGTTTAGCCGCTCTTTACATAAGCACCGGTAGTATTGAATTAGTGTAGTATTCAAAACAAACATATAATTATTTAAAACATATGAACATATTGTGAATAAATAAATACTATTATAATACACTTAAATACTGAATCAATCGCTTAAATTGTATATAATATTCATATGAATTACACTTTTCTTTAAGTATATCATACGAAGAGATGTTCAGTTATTTATTGATTGTATGAATAATTTTTATATGAATTTTTCATTAGAGCTCTGCCTCTCCATACAAAGTCTTATCATTTGTTGAACAGTTTTTTTTCTGCACTTCTTATGGATTTTTGATATGAAATAAAAAACTGTTTGATCGCTGAGAAGAAGGGCTCAGAAATCAGAATAAAAACAGTTTTTGTAATAAGTATTTGAGAAAATCTTTTTTGATTATTCGCTGCGAAAAGTGTTTACAAAGTTTTTGGAAATTTTTTAGCGAAAGAAAGGTTCAGAAAATACTTTGAAAATAATACCTTTAAATACAAATGTGTTTGAAATGAGTGAAAGACTATTCAGTCGTCTCCTGTTTTTCTCACTGATTAATATTTGATGAGTTGACAAATACTGACGACACACATAAAGAAGTAGAAAACTATTTCAAACAAATCTATGTTTTTAGTGAAACTCAGAATAAGTGAAACTTTTCTTCTCCTGTTTCAGAGCCAACAGACAAACAAAAAAAACTGCAAATTCAAAGACACTGGCAATAGGAGGACAGACACTTCTGAAGCAGAAAGTGAGGCCCAAATCTGATATTATGATTAGTATTATTTTTCTTTTTTTGCTTTGTAGGCATGACAACCTAAATGAGTATGGACAAAATTTGCGATTGAAAAACATTAACACAAACGTATAGATATATAAAACTTTTTTTTATTTTAATATTGAGAATAAGTTTTCGCTTTCTTTTCGTTCGTGAATCGCAAATAACAAATAAAAATGAATTAGACTTTCGTTTCTACCTATGGATGAGTGTCTCGTTTATAAACATATTATATATGACTCGCATATGATATAGACTTATATTGTCTATAGATTTGAGTATAGATATCGACACAGTTTGTCAACTCATTAAATGCTAAACAGAATTCAATGCGATGTCGAAAAAAATTATAACAAAATTTTTCGCTCCTCTGATATGCAATCGTAATGATGATTGTATGCATATATGCTGTGCTGATTCACCACAACATTAAACACATTTTATATACACTTTTGCTCTTATAAAACGGTAATAAACAAGTTGTGGATCAGAGAAATAATTCTCAAAACAATTATCAAATAGTTTTTCAAACACTGGAACTCAGTTTTTCAACTCTCATATGAGAGTCAATCAAATGAATTAAAATTTTATGTATTCTATGAATGTATGTAATTATATGAAGACTTACCAAAAGTTGTATTCAGTTCTTCATATGATTGTATATATTCTTCGCTAATAATTGTCGAGAATTTCTTCCCAAAGAATTTTGAGTCTTATTTTGAGATTCAATAAATCGATAAGTGTTTCGAAGCACAGGTCTGTTCGCTATAGTTATGGGCTGAACGTCGAGAACAGGATCTGTTCAAAGCTCTCGAATGGCAATGTCTTGAGCACTGACACCGACAACATATACAGTAGTTTGTGCTGAATATGTGGTATCGAAGAGCAATAGCGCACACAAACCAAACGGAATTATGAGTATCACTGTTGAGCACTACCTATAATAACATACGTTTAGCCTAAAGCTGACGATCCGATTCTCTATCTGTTGGTTCGCAGTCTATCTGTGCTCACACTTTGGCGGCGGTATTGGATTTTGTGCTGTAAGTGATAGCACATAACCAGTGCACAACTGATAAAGTAGTATACGATTCCTACTGAAAGGAGAAACAAAAAACAAATGTAAGCGAAGACTGCAAAAAGTCAGTCAAAACTAAAGCCAGTTCTCCGCCCCTTTCGATATGCAATTTTGTTTGCCATCACTCGCTCGGTGTTCACGAAATAACTAAAAATATATTCTAATGTTTCGGCGCCTCCAAAGATTACAACAGGACCTGTCGGCAATAGGAGTGGTTCTCCTCTTCTGGGGGAACACTCAATATCTAGATATCATACGTAACTCTTACTTTCCCTCCACTGGACTCCCGTTCAATAGCCATTCAATACTTAAATGTTTTGTTTCGCAAAAACTAATTTAAAAAAGAGTGGAGAGAGAGAGAGAGAGAGAGAGAGAGAGAGAGAGAGAGAGAGAGAGAATTAGTTGAGACAAAAGTCTGTTACATCTCAAAAGTGAGGCTCAAAAATATTTGTCTCCGTTTTGGCCAAAATATGTAAATTTTTGAGAAAAGTTTTGAATTTGAAACCTGGAAATCAATAATTCGGTCCTCAAACCATTGGATGGGTTGAACCCCATTCCTCTAAACCACTTATTCTGACAATTTTATGATACAATTCTCTATTAAGAGTTAGTTTTTATTTATACTTTTTCTCTAATTATGTTTTCAGTGATTTTAATTTGAAGTCAAATTTAAGAGCAATTTTCAGAAACACATTTTCATAACTGGAAGCGAAAGAGTTGTTTTTCTTCAGACCAGTCCAAGCTTTATCTCAATTGCAAGACTAGAGTTGAGTTAATAGACTGATCGGAGAATAAAAATAATTTCAGACCAAAATATACGGCAAATCATAAGTAATAGTGGGGAACGGGTTCTCTCGATTTTTTCTTATTGGAGATACAGATATTAAAAAATTCCTTTACGTGAAAATCGAGTATAAAATTATCGTTTGACTCGTTTAGAGACAATTCGATACTTCAATTAAGGAGAGGAAAGGGAACAACAAATTATAAGTAATATTTGAGATACTAAACAAAATCAACAAAACTATGAGATGTTGCGGAAAATTAATGATATATTTCTCTTCTTATCGATTAATTGATCGCTTCTTAAGAATCAAATGATGGCTAAACTGAAGGCGAAAACTGATGTACCGACGGATCAATTATTCAGTATTAGAAATAGTGTTTTCTTGGTCTTTTTTATGGGTACACTCTCTGCTTGTTATCAAAAGGGTATAAATAAAAATTTGTTTTTTCAGAGATAGGGAACCAAAAAAATTGAATTAAATATTATGCGGAATCCAAATATGAATAATAATTTTGAGCCAAAAACGCTTTTTTTCTTTTGTTTATCATTTTATAAATCTATTTAAAAAGTGATTAATTGTTTCTATCAAAAGATCAGTAATTTTAAAATCATTTCGTAATAAATAATTTTGAACTCCTTTTTGATGAATACCCGGTTAATAGATTTGATGTTTTCCAATAATAACAAGGTAAAACTAAGTGAAAGAGTTATGAAACTAAGTGTGAGTTTCAAGTGAAAAGCCGAAAATCCTGTAATCAATAGTTTGAGTGAAGTGTTTGAAAAATAACTTGACTTGGCTTTAGAACTATAGCTAGATCATTGCCTGGTCATTATTGAGCGATCGGAAACAATTTAAAACCAATTGTCTGTTCGTTATATTGAATTCAAACTGTGTTTCCTCTCTTCAGTTAAAACAAAAAACTTAAGTCTATTTCTAAACCAATTAATTATTTTTAAAATAATAGAAAAATAATTAATTTTGTTTACCTTTAGAGTCAAGAAAAGCCCAAATCGTTAAACTATTTCTCGTTTTTTCTCAAAATTCAAACAAAAAGCAAATATTCAAACATTTTGTGTGTTTTGTAGTGAAAAGAGAAAAAAGTTTTGCAAAACTAATGTTTCATTAGAACAAAGAGTTGTTATTCAATACTTATTCACGAAATTCAACTCAAAAGTGAACACAAGAAAAAAAACTTCAAAACCAATACACAAACTGTAAGGACTGGAGGATTGGACTCTACGGAGAGAAAAGTCGAGAGTCAGAAACAGATTGGAGTCAGTTCTCACACACACTGAAACATATGAGGACTCCGGGCTATGAGTGGAGAGAAAGAGAGAGAACCGGGCGAACAGATATTCTGTACGTTCTTTTCAGAGGGTTTTTCTTTTGGTTAGACTAATGGGCAGAACATGACTCGACCCGAACTCAATCACATCGCAAACTAATTAATTAAACGCTCGAACTATGAGTTCCTAAAACCAAAGATATATTTATTTGGCTTTTGTTTGGTTTACTCGAAATACTTAAACAGTATTTTTAAAGACTATGAAAAAACAATAAGAGATTTGTTTTGAGTAAAGAAACCTTTTTTTTCTGAAACACAAGTTCTTAAAACACACGAAAATATTATTTCGTTTTTTTTATTTTGATTTCTAAGAACTCATAAATAAATAAATGCTTTTCGACTAAAAGCAAAATAAAGAGACGAAAAGATGAATGCATTCACTCAATAGTCAGACAGAGGGACCAAAAATTGATTGAAGAAAACTATCGATCGATTAGTTCATCAAAAGTCAGTTCACCAAAAGGCGAGCGAATGGATGAGCCCTCAAAACAGAGTTATAGATAGCGATTGAAAAGAGAAATAAATGTTAAGTCAGTTATTATTACTGACGAGAGATCACTAATAACTGGCTTCGAGCAGAACATGGCTTATATTGCATTACATTTTTGAGTCTATTATAAATACCACACCTTTTGGAAGAAACGAGAAGACAATTATCAGAAATCATATCACTCTTTACACAATCGTGTGATTCATTACTGGGGGAAAGCCATCAATTATTTCATAAATTATTAAAGTTTACAATTTTTTCATCTCTGATCTCGAATTTCATTTCATTTATTAAAAAAATTAATCAAATCTCAAATCCTTATATCAAACCCTAGAAGACATCAAATAAAGGTTTTCCACAACAAATGTATACACATATAGTGTTTTTTGGAGATTATTGATAGCATTGGGGTTCGGGTTAGTAATCAAATGAACAAATCTGTAGGGAAGAGCTTAAGACAAGAGAAAAGTTGTTGTGGTTTTGGTTTTTCGGTCTTTTCTTTTATTTTAGTTAAAACTAATTGTCTGAATGCTATCCAATAAAAAATAGTATTGAAAAACGTATGACAGTTATGGGCATATCATTTGTGATCAAAGAGACGTCAACTTAAACATTAAATTTACGAATAAATAGAAAAATGAGAAGAAGCGGACCCACAGACCACTGACTTTAAGGTAAAGAAGAAGTCAGGCCTAAGCCTAACGCAGGGAATAACGTCTTTATTTAGTGAACACAAGAAAAAAATTGTTTTATATGAGGAGAGGATATATGACAGCCGCCAATCAAACCTCTAAACTGAAGATTATTTTCATTTTTTCTCCATTACTCTCAACGAACATAACATAAACTATGCGTTTGGAATGCCTTCCAGATTATCGGCCAAAAGATTCGCTCAGGCCTTCAAAACTCGATCGTCAACAATGAGCTGATCCGTTGATTGAGCTGAAGAGCTACCAAACCATTCTCTCTCCCCCTCTCCTCTCGTGATTTGATAAAAAAATTTTTTTGCTCTTTTTTGAGTTCATTCTTAAACTCGTCTCAATTTTATTGAAAAAGTATGTCTTAAGCAGTAGTTTACTCATCAGTCGTTCCTATTCTTAAAAATCTATTCACATATCAACTGTTTTTATGGAGAAATTCACTTTTTTCTGGTCTTCTTCTTCAAAGAGCCGATCAACTGATGAGATAAGGGCTGGAGTTGAGTGAAGTCACAATTGGCTAACGAGGCGAACACTAACAGTCACTAACAGGTAATATACTCTTTGAAGAAAATAACTCAACTGGCGATCAGATATAATAGACTCCTTTTCAACAAATATATATCAAATTAAATTATCATTCAATGAAAGGCATCGGATCTGAAATTTATTTCTGTTCGGCACTTCTCTCTCTCCCTCTCCACTTAATTCTCGCCACTTCTCGACTCCACTCCTAAACTATTATCAGTTTATTTCGAAACTCTTTACTTATTCTAAACTTAAACTAATTTTCAACTAAAAGAGAAAAAAATGGATATCTTTTTCTCGTATTTGAAAACTCTATTTCTCGGTCTTGTGTTGAGATATGAGACCCAAAAAAATAAAATACTTATTCGACAACTCGTATGAGATATGAATAAAAGGCTCGAAATTCCCCGAAAAGAGGATTAGATGTAATGCAAAGATTTTTTTGTCGACTCCTTAAGTAGTGCTTAAATGATATGATTTTTGTCATTTTTTGACTAATTGGCGATTATTTAAAAAAAATCAAATCAAAAGAAAATACTCTTATTTTTGGTTCAATTAATTTGACAAAAAATTTTAATCTAGTCTTTCAAACATTGAATTATATTTATGACCAACTCTTTTGACGGTCCTCTCAATAATTACAGATAAAATATTAGACTATTTTGTTGTTGTTTTTCAATGCAATTAATTTTTAAGTTAATTACCACTGATTTCATTGAATGGGAGAAGAGAAGAGAAAAAACAAATCAAAATTTTGTTCATAAAATTTAATCTCAATTTTTTTGGTCATAAATATTTCAATTAGTATTCAATTAATTTTCAATTAAAATACTCTAAAAATTTAATTTATTGCCAATTCATATAAACTATGGAAAGAGGGAGAGGGAGGGAGGGAGAGAGGGAGAGAGAGAGAGAGAGAGAAGAGAGCAAAAAGAAAAAAGGTAAATCTATGAAATGAATCTTGCATATTTTTTATATGTTATTCAACTCTCCATTTGATAGCAAATTAATTTCATATAAATTTTGAGCAAAAAATAACTGAAATTACTTTTTATTTGTTTTTCGGACTGAAATTGTGCTCCAATTTATCATTTCTAATAAATTTCAAATAAATTATTTTTTTTGATTTTGTTTTGAAAAATAAGATTTTGTTTTATTATATGAGTTATCATTCAATTAATTTATTTTGAATTTATGGATCATTTTCAACGAAATTAGTCAATAATTAAATTATATTTCATTTCATAAGACTTTTTTCAGATTAGACTTCAAATCAATTAAAAGTCAATTTATGTGAACATAGAGTCAGACCTAAGAAGCGGTCAAATGAGTGAATTCATGGTATAAGAGGCGAAACCAATTTCCAATTTATGATTATAGTTAAATTATCAAGATAATTAAAGATTTCTGACCTCAGACTCCGGATAAATAATCAATTTATTTGACTGTTAAAAACTTACTTGGTAATTCAATTGTCTTAAACATTTTCTCCATGTTTATCTTGATGGTTTTATGTACGATAATGACCAAGGGATACAGACTAGCAATCAATTTAAATTTTAATTAAATTTAAAAACTAATTATCAAAACAATTGGCGCCAAAATCGATAACAAAATAAAAACAAAACAAAAGATTTTTTGAATTCATTGGTAAACAACGGAATCGTTAATTGGTTTCATCTCCAAAACTAATGCAAACAAACCCTTCAAATGTATAATCAATTCAATTATAGTAAAGATATTCTGAAAATTCAATTGAAATGTCATTTTTCATAACTAATTGTTATGTAATGTAAGTCTCTTCGTGTGTAATACACAGCGAATAATAACTCATTTGAATTGATTTCTCTCAAAAGGATTAGGAATTTGTCTTCAGTTTGAGAACAACCAAAAGAGACAATTAGTTGGAGGAGTAGTATATCTCTGAGTCCGAGTCTAACAATAAGAACATAATGTTTCGTAATATCGGTATAAGTAGTGGTAGTCCTAACATAAGCCACAGATTGCAATAATAGCAATATTTACCACTACTTAGACCAGTATTGAGCACAATATCTAATGACTTAATGGTGATGACCAGTCATTACCCAATATTGAAGACTAACCCATAAAACGGATCAAACTTTTTCCCTCAACAATCAATAATAGGATAAAAGTCTAATGAAATCAATAGAAACTCTGGAATAGTTGGACAGACTTTAGACAAAGACTTCTAAATAAGTTAATACCTGTTGTGGGCACAGAATCATAGGATTTGTGGCCAACGATCGCCAAAACTTCTGAAGTAATTAATTAATAATTTTGAATCAATTCAGACATAATCTGACAGAAAATTAATAAAATTTTTCTGTTTATTATGTGAGAGATCTGTTTGACTCACAGCAGGACTGGCGAGAGCTCAGCACAACCACTCATTTATGCTAATAAATGTGGTTAACTAACATTCCTAATGAATGATTATCTAGGTGAAAATTATCTTTTTATATAAACATCATTTTCTTCTCCGATATATTTTATGAATCATTTGATTCAAAGCATGAAATCGTAATTCAAAGGGACTGACAGTAACTGTTGGGTTCGTGTCGTACAGAGAATTGACACAAAAATTATTTCATTCATTCAAATCAAATGAATTAAACATTAAAATCAAAAAATATTTATTTTGAGAAAACTATTAAAGGATTCGATATATAATTTATTACACTTGTTGTCAGGTTATTGATAAATAATTAGAAATTAGCAAGTTGACAAAAAACAACAGCAGGCAATGTTTATCTATAAACAAATCAGATTGAAAGGCATAACAATGATTTGACCCTAGATTGTTATCTTAACTAGATAAGTGGCAATTTCGCTTAGAATTAATTTAGTATTTAATTAGCAACCTGGATAATTAAGATTGATCAATCATAAAATTGATCTTTCAAGTTTTCACTCAATAATAAGAAAAAACATTATTTTTATTTACAAATAACGAGATTATAATTCAGTAGTTTTATTGGAGTTGAGTTCATATCTAATCGAAATCTATTTGAAAAAGTGTTGACTGAATCCGATCTAAACTCTTTGGATGTCAATCAAATGCTGAGTAAAAAATTCAAATTAAAAAAACAAAACCAAGAAAACATTTTTGGGTAAAAAAGGCCACAATTTTCTTAACGAATCTTCCCTTCAATTTGTGATCTCTTCCTCTTCTCATAAATTATCGAAATGTTATTTTGACGGCAAAAAAATTTTTATTTCTCATTTGAAATAAGCAAAAAATCTGATGAATTTTGTAATCGTTTTGATATCTCAAACATTTCTGACATCAAATATCTAAGACTCGGGGTATTCACAGATCAGATATTCAGAGATCATCTGATTATTTGCCAAAATTATTTATTTTCGTTAAAACAAATATAAGTAAAAATATTATTTCATAACAAATAAGAGGACAGAATAAGAAAAATCTTAAGCAAAAGTTCATGACTACACTCAGTGTATGTCTTATTTCTTTATGAAACTGTGAAAAGAGAAATGTCTTTAAAAATTTTGACGAGATTTGCATCTTAACCAAAGATCTTGTTTTGCATGTCTAGTTCTCTCTCTCTCTCTCTCTCTCTCTCTCTCTCTCTCTCTCTCTCTCCAAACTTTCCAAATGAAAGCATTTTTCAAAAATCATGACTTATATAAGGATACGAAAAGTGTATTCAAAGAAAGAAAAAATTAAATCCAGTTTTAAAACATATTTTTCTGACAAAACTTATGGCAAAAGTTTGTCCAAAAACTGATTGATTTGATAATCGCTGAAGAGTTGTGAGAAAAAGAGATAACGAAAATAAAAAAGATTTTTGAGTTATTTTGAAGAAAAGACTTTTACTTTTCTTGTTTGTTGTTTGAAAAGCCATCAGAAATGCAAGATTTCATTAGTAAATTAGAGTGTCTTGCAACATTTGGTTTGCGTGAGAGATGTTATATCCGTTGAATTTTAATTTCATGACAAGAATGACATCTCTTCCAAAATGAATGAATGAATAGAAGTTTTGTTTCCGTAATTATAAATGTTTTGAAAAAAAATCTTCAAATAAAAAATTGCATCGAACAGTAAAACAAACTATCAAGGTGATCAAGCTTTGGAATCGATAAATGCCAGACAAGTTTATGGAGGACTTCCAACTTTTTACTCATAAAATTTTTTCAATTAAATTTTGACTCAAACTTTGCGAATACTTTTGAGTTCAGGTGAGAAAAAACACCTGAAATTAGCTGACATTGAGTTTGAGCACAACCTCTGGCCATCACTTAGTAATAACTATTCTCAGACCTGAAATATATTTTTGAAGGAAAGTGTGTGTAATAGAGTTAATACATATTTTTAATTTTGCGATTCTCTTCGCTCATAGTCTGCAACGTTTGTGTAAATCATTGTATTTGATGTTAAATATGAGTGAATGTGAGTTAACACAAAACAAACCCAAAATACAAGAATAAGAAATATGAGACCATTTTTCTACGCCTGACACAGTTGGCAGTCCTTTCTGCTCAAGACGTATACACCAGTGCTTTATTTTTATGAAATATTGTAAAATATTTGTTGAGATTATACTACGAATTGTCAGTATCTTTATCTGACTGTAAGCCACACTCAATATCCTTGAATTGTTTTGTTTTGCCGAAACCAAAAATTTCAATTAAGGCTCAATACATATACACATCCTATGGCAGCACATGTCATACAATCTGAAGTCACGATTCAGTTTTATTTCATTTTTGTTTCAAAATCAAATTCTTGAGTAATGCCAACAAAAAGTATTTTTTTTCATTTTCTTTCCTGAGTTTCAACAAAAGTGTTTATTAAACTGATTGGCAATCGTTATGAAATCAAACTCCAGGAAAATTTCAAAACTTTTCCAGTGTTTTCAGACAATGGTTTAGAAAAAAAGATTATTTTAAATTTAAAATATGAGAAAATCGTTATTCATTTTGATTTAAAATACATTTTCCGATACTTTTTTCCATTGAACCCAACGTTTGACTACGGATTGAAAGTAACTTAACATTTGTGCTCAACAGTTGGTCTTCCCATTCATCCATTCATTACTCAGTCTTTAGTGTAGTTTAAAAAATAGTTGAATAAGAAATTTATGCAAAATATTCTGGTATTAAATGCGAGGCGGAGCTCATTATTAATAGTAGAGTAATATTATATATATTACGCAAACATAAGAATTCAAACTAAAATTTAAATGAAGTGTTGCCACAAAATGAGTGTTATTTTGTCTGAAAGTAATGCCACTCATCGTAAGTCTGGTTCCATATTATGTGCTGAAGATTATGCAAAAACTGAGTATAAAATACTGAAAAACTCTCTCCAAATAAAATAATGTTAGGTTTGGTTTGGGATAAAGGCATACAAAATGTTATGAATAATATAGAGATCAGAATCGATTTGAAAGCTCTGGTATCTGACATAACTGTGATTTAGTGGACGACAAAATACTTTTTTATTGAATGCATATATTTCTTGGGGAACGCCTTCTTATATGTGATCTTAAGATCACAAAATAGAATAATAGAAAAAATAGCTTTGATTTCAATACTTAAGACTTTTTTTATTTTTTGTGAATTATTTGTATGTTTTTTGTGACAACTCTTAGTCTGAAATCATTGAAACGAACGCTTCTATAGACTATATGGCAGTTATTATAGAGTATTATAGAGTAGGAGATGGAAAAACAGCACCGGATGTTAGTTTTGAATAATTCAAGAAGTGTTTAGACCTTTTCCTTCCAAATGAGAAGGTATTAGTCGTGTTACTGAAATCCAATATTGTTGTACCTGAGCTTTAGAAACGCCAGTCCTTTGCTCCGCACTGTTTGCTAGGCATGAGTGACCCGTAATAGTTTCAGTCACTTATTTTACATGTTTTTGCTCAATGGGCCAACACATTGGAGCACCGGTAGAATAGCACAGAATAAGAGAGGGGTCTGACGAGTCATACGATAGACTGATTGCATTTAACAATCAGTTTATTGTTTAACGTTAGGCGCGAATCGCATAAAACAAATGAAGTATTTCTTTTGTTGACATCTAATGAGAAGAACATAAGAAAAAAAATATATTAAATAAATTAAATTCATTAAAAATTTATGGATCAAAAAGTCTCTAAACTTTAGATCAATTTTCGGCAATACTTTGGATATTCATTAGATATGAAACTTAATTATAACTCATTTGAAATTCATAATAAAAAAATAAAGACTAAAATAAGAAACGAATTTCTTCTCTTCTCTTACTTTTCTGGTGAAAAAGTTTTGCATAATTTTATTCATTTGTATATTATATTCAGATATTTAATAAGAATAAAAACGTTATAATCACTTCAGTAATGATAATATTTGAATAATTTTTTTCGGTAGAGGAAACGCACTGCACAGCATACACACCACACAGTAGTCCACATAACACACGGCAGTAAAATAAACTAGGTAGGAACAATTTTTTATGGTTTCACATTTGAAAATATTACAATTCGATGAAAATTATAATAAAATAATAACAAAAAAATAAATGTCGTATTGAATGAAATAAAATGTAAATTCTATTCAAATCGTTTGAATTTGTTGTTATGAATAGTAAAATATTAAGTAAGATATAAGACGTTTATACCTTTTTCTCAAAAGAGAGAGACTTTACGTATCTTTCAAATACATTTCAATTGCTTTGCAATCAATTAATAAGAGATCTTTTTTTTCGCTTCTTTTATGATATTTGTTGACTCAGAGCCAGAATTTGAATTTCAATGAAAAATACTTTAATAATAACTCAAAATATATTAAATAAGGAATACGTCTCTTATGATGAAAAAAAAATCTTTATAGAAATATAATAAATATATATAGAAATTGAATGCATAATCAGTTTTGAGGTCAAATTATTTAATGATTAATTCATACGTTTATTATAAATTAAATTTCAGTTTTATTTGTTTTGTTTTTGCCATTGGTTTTGCGTCTACTGTTGTTTGACTGGAATTTTAGTTTTTTCTCTTCCATCGGATTCCCTGTGCCTTAACCTTAGCGTTGATTTTTCAGATCATTTGTAACGATAAACAATATTTTGATTGAGAGCTAAGAAAAGCTAATATTTATTTTGATTATTAAATTAACACAAAATTTATTGGGTATAACACCAGTCAACAGAATATATTAATAATGTATTGTATTTATTATTTAATCCATGAAATCGATTTATAACTCAATTTAACCCAAATTTAATATATAGTTTTGTCGGCATCGGAGTCAACAAGTATTTGAAAGATTAAAATTTATAAAACGCTTGAATTGCTCTCTGAGTCGTTGGAGAGATCTATATATTAAAGTTTCATTTGATTTATTTTAATGAATAAATCATAAAACATATCGATATTTACTCCACAGTCGGCCCCAAAAGCCGTATATTTTTTGTGATTTATTCCCCAATTCTCTGAGATTTCTATGAATTCCGACAAAAAATTTCTTTCATATAATTTTCGTTTCGTTATCTTCTGATTCATTGATTTTTAAGTCATTTCAGTATAAAATTTGGGTTACTTTCAAACTGTGTTCACAATTAATATAAGACTTTTAGCTCTTAATAAAACTTAATTAAACTCATATTTAATGCAATGATAAGTGCCTTAATAGGGGTTTCATAGGGATTGGGTCCTGTTTTGTACCGTTTTTTGACTTCTGATTGGAATCCATGCGAACATAGTTTAGTTCCCCTAAAAAACAAATCAATTATAAATGAAATTTATACAAAAACTAATGGTATTAAACAACTGTTGAATAAGTTATCCGATAATAAGTTTGGGACAGAAAATGTCGCTTTATTTGTGTGTAAATCTGAGGCACAACTTGTGCTTAATTCGTACCAAAAAAGAGTATTTGGGTTTAATTTTCGGTGTAGTTCCTAATCGGCTTTATATGTAAGTCATAATCGAAGCCAAAACTATTGGACAAAACCTTTTTTATCGGAAAGATTTTCAAGAGATTATACAAACAATAATTTATTTTCGTCATAACATTTAGAATAGTCTCTGATTTGCATAAAATTTCGATTTATTTCGATTACCAACTGATCCCAAGAACTTACGGACAGCTCTGAGATCATTGATTGTCTGAAGTGTTAAATGTTATAACATTTTATTCATAAGTGATATTCCGTTCATCTATTTATCTCTATATTTATAATTAGATTCAATAGATTTTCATTTGTTGTCAGAAAAGCACTTAATATTTGCCAACAAATCATATGAAATATTGACTCTCCTATTGAGACGAGAAATGACCAAAAAGTTAATAAATAAATAAAAAAAACGAAAGAAAAAAAAACAAATTTTTAGCCAAAAAAGTTCGTTATTATAAATAAGTTGAATATATTTTTACGTCTAATGGAAAAGTTTTGGACATTTACTGATTAGTTCTCAATATATATAAGGCTTGGCATAAGACTAGCAGTTGATAACAGCAAACAGAGAGGAAATGAGTAAAAAATAAATGATTAATAGACGCTTAAAGTTAATTAGTTGGGGGTCAGTGTCTCTTAATATCACCAAAAATATATGTATCGAAAAATTGTTGACTTCTTATGAGAATAAGATCACAAATATTATAATGAATTACAATATTCTCTCTCTCTCTCTCTCTCTCTCTCTCTCTCTCTCTCGCACTGTAAGAGAGTTATGTTTATAATTGGTTTGCGCTGTGAATGGTTTTGTGGCAAAGTTGCAGACAATTATCAATTATATTAACGCTAAGCCATCCGTCAATATCATAGATATTATAATTATGTGTTCAGTGTTTCACACAATCAATATTTGTCTGTAAATAAGCGAAGAAAAAGTTTGCGTTCATTTCGTTTATATATTAATTAATAAATAGTCTGTCATTTGGTTGACATTTGAATTGTGATTAGGGTTTGAGGACAGAGTGAGGACACAATCATTTCTATATTAAATGCTTAGAAAAAGAAATATAAACAAAAAAAAATGAGGGAATGACTCCTAAACTGGTACTCACTGTCCAATTCAAACAACAGAAGTGATGGAAGCGAATGAGAATATCACAAATGGAAAGCAGCGACAAATCAAAGGCAGGACTGGCAGTAGTGGTAGTACTGGTCGTAGTTCTGACTTAATTCTAGCTCTATAACCGACGATGGCCTGAGCTGTTTGTGCCGACGCCCAGCAATAATGAGAGGTATTGTCTGTGAATGACTATGTTATTAGCAGTCGGAGCTCTGATTCATATGACACATACCTTTCCTAATGCAACAGATAATGAGAAAAAGTCTCACTATTTTTTATGATCGGACTCAGCCTCAGAGAGAGACCACTCTCTTGCTGTGACTGTGGACTGCTTTCCTGTGCTGTTCGGTCGCGAATTCAATTTACATAAATTGAGAATTTAAAAGCAATGCCGGAGTGGTAGTGCCAGAGAGGTTGTGGAGTTATTGCTGTTATTGCCGGGCGTTTCATCGGTATCGATGAAAAACTAATTTGACGGCAAAGGCAGCTGTTATTCCCCTTTCCCTACGACCCGGTCGTCGAAAGCTATGGCTATTTAACTGTTTTGTTATTCACTTCACACAACCCTATCTATAGCTCTAAACGTTTCAGATAACAAGAGCTCACATCCATTGCCACGAGTGACCGACAGATGGACAAAAGCCTCGCTAATGACTGTTAGCCCACTCTCAGCCTCACATCCAGTTATTTCAGATTAAATGATCCGGACATTAAACGCGTGCACTCATGGATTAAACGAGACTCCAATCCGATGAGCCTTAATGAGTGTCGTCGGCTAGCGCTGGTCAAAGTGGGGGGCGCGCCCTCCTCTGGGACTCTAACCAAATTTTGCTCGATTGTGTCTGAATCAATTTCGTATTATTAGATAAAAAGATATGCAATCGCATGAATGTTCGAGAGTTAAGGTCATTTTCTGCCATTCCATTTTCGATTGATCTTGCAATTTATTACATTGATCTCATGGGGATTAACTATTGTACCCAACCCTTGGACAGCACTGCTATGGGCTTAACTGTTAAGTTTGGGAGGGAAGGGAAAGGGAGGGGAGAGAGAGAGAGAGAGAGAGAGAGAGAGAGAGAGAGAGAGAGAGAGAGAATTACAATATTTTACAATTTTATTTGACTTTTCGGTGATTTTCATGAATTTTATGACTAATAGCTCCGAGGCTTATGCATAGCGTCGCCAAAAAATAATTTTCTTTTTTAAGTTTATTATTCGGTTATCGACTAAAGAAATATATAATTCTATAAAAAGTCATTAAATTATGAAAAAAGTAATGAAATTTTAACCAATAAGTAAAACAAAAAATAATTGTTTGCCGTTCGGCTCCCTTTCCATTCGGTGTCTCTTTCTGTTTGGAGAGGAGTTAAAGCACTTTTGTCTTTCGATAAGAGATTATTTGGAGACTTGAGTTAAATAAAAATTTTTAATAAGTATTGCCTCTTCTCTATTGGTTAGGAATAAGACAACAAAGAAATAGTGAAATAAATTTTGGAAAGCATTTAATGTGAAGTGTATTTGAAAATATTGAAAATGAAGTTATGATATGATATATAATATATTTGTTTTTGTTGTTACTCTCAGACAGAGCTCAACAATTTAATTGTGGTTTTGTTAAATAATTAACATAATAAGAGAATAAATTTCCAATTCCTATGAATTATTGTTAATTTAAGACCAATTTTCAGTTCTCTTCAGTTCTTTCATTATCTCATTCTCTGTTGGTTTTAACGACTTCTTCAGACGTATTCTCTTCTCTACTTTACTTCTATTAGTTTTGGCCTTTTTTCTGGCAAATCCTATATATAAGTTATAATCTCTTAGAGCTCTTATGTGCGAGAATTCATATTTTTCTCTATATTTTGACTTTTATTTATTGCATTCAATGGAATGTTTGTAATAACCACTAAATCAAAAGGTTTTCCAGAGTTTCGCCAAAAATATAATTCAATGTCAAAACATACGGAGAGAGAGAGAATGAGACCATATTTTTGCTTAACTTCAGGTAAAATAACATTTCAACCAAATCTTAAGACAAAAGGAGAGCCCAAAAACATATCTGTATATTAGGGTCTCATATATTCCATATTCATAATTGACAGGAATGGCTGCACTGCGGGAACCGTACATCAATTGCCTGTGCCTTTTGGTTAAGGCTGGCTATATGAGTGAGAGTACTGTCCGGCGGACTGAAGGCACACACCAAACAAAAACTAAGGTCTGTGCGAACAGCAGGACCTGACTCTCATGAGTCATGTTTTACAAACTCAAACAAAGTTGTCACGAACTAAGAGAGGATATGCTTATAAACGCTGAAAATTGAGAGGAATTACTTCCACGTCCACTATATATCATAATTCATATTCAGAAAAAAGATGTCAAATATTAAGTTCACTCATATTTTCCTATTAGTATCAACGCATTGGATAGACTTCACGCAGGAAAGGCCTAAAACTAACAATAAATTAATAAATATATGGCTTTCCTCTCATAACTTATTTACCTTTCCTTAGCTTTTCAGTGGAAACTACTTTTAAATTGGCTCCTCTTCAGCGCCAATACCTCTGGAGGTGGATATGAAGACATTTTTCATTTGATATAAATTTCAAAAATCATTTTCAAATATATTTTTTTGTTTTCTCTGCAATTCATTTAACTTATGATATATTTGTTGGAAATCAATGTTCAGTTATAACAACTCAATCATTCGGGTGGCGCCCAATGCGGGCCAAAAGCTGAGGTACTCTAATCAGTGCATATGCTGTCAGTGGTTCTAAATTGAGATATTGTTATTCTGGATGAGAGCAGTTCCAGAGCTTCTTGTTTTAGTTTTTTTAGCAAATTTTGTAATTAACTTATTATTGATATATTAATAATAAGCCAATAATTATTAGCATCAGACCAGAGCTGACACTGAATCTAATTCTGAGCCTTAATGAAGAAAATAAGAGCAAAAATAAGATCAAAATAATGAAGAATAAGAAAAAACTGAAGAATAAAAATATCTGTTTTTGTGTTTGTCCTGAAGGCGAGCGTGAATTCAATACATTCAGTGTTTTCTCTTATCCTTATCTAAAATAATGAATTGATTTCTCAATACTTAAACTGAAAGTTGAAAAAAAAAACTTTTAGTAAAGTCCACGAAACGGATAAAACTTAATTTCATTTTTCAATTTCTGCAAACATTTGGTCGAGAAATCAGTTTATTGTGAATTTGGTTTCTTTTTTTTGAGGAAAGCATTCAATTGAAGGCTCATTATTATGCATTGGCATGAGTTTTGTGAACTGCATTTGTGTGCAGAGCCCGGCCTAACAGTCTATAGACTCGAATCGATTATGTCATTCATAGATTAGCATCGAATCCAATTGAGTCACTCATTGACTGACGTTTTGGGTCTGAGATATACTTTTTTTTGCTTATAATGGCTTCTGTTCTGGTATTATATCAAATGTGAATTGAATGCCAGAACCAAAACTGTAAGTCAGGGCACAGGAAATCATGAGTGAAGTGTTGGCCGGAAAGAGCCGTGAAAGAGGAACTGACACGAGTGTGTGTGCGAGCAGTGGACAGACTTTTGAAAAGAGGTCTTTACTATTGCTTTTGTTTGCCTATTGCCTGTCAGAGGATATATTTCGGCTGCGCTCCGACGGCACACACATAGCCATTGCTCCACAACCAGTGCAGCACTGCTTAGTCTATGATAAATGAGCGCCAATCCATCATTCGGTGCTCGACTTGACGCCCGAATCTCAACAATCAAAGAGAGAACCAAAAGTTTGCTTTGAGTTTGACTTTACTTTACTTTTACTTTATTTCCAAATCAAAACTTTACTTTTTTCTACAGCTTCTGGTTTTTCAGTTCTCTCTCTCTCTCTCTCTCTCTCTCTCTCTCTCTCTCCACATTTTTTTCTTTGACTGAATGGAAAAGTTATTCAAAAAAATCAAAACCAAAATTCAAAGCAATGAATACTGAAGTCTAATATCAAGAAAAGTCTGAGACATATATTATATATATGTTTTGTGAGAACTTCTAATTATTCAGTTATGGTTTGTTTCACTACTTTATCTTTCACTGAATATGAGAGAGAGATATCATTTTTAATACAATTTATTTGAACAGAGATTAATGTTAAGCAAAGTCTCTGTCAATGTATTCAAGCGTTTGTCGCGCTATTCGTTTCCAAAAAGGTATTCATTTTAAAGAAAAACAATTATTATTTTGAAATAAAAGCAGAAATACTTAAATACTTTTTTACTTTTTTTGTTTCAAATGCTTGACTGAAATGCAATTTCAATAACAACAAGAAATTGTTTATTTTGCTTCAGAAACCATACGATTCCTCCAGAGTTTAGATAATTTGTTTGAATTAATCTGAAAATAAATGATTGAAAAATTCAAATTCAGACAAAACTTCTTCAGAAGTTAAGACTCGGATATATTTGTCTGATTTGAATACAAGATATGTTAAGATTCAGTGATTTTTCTTTCGGGACCTTTTTGTTAGTATCTCTTTTTTGGGATAAAAATCTAATCTGAGTTACACTCAATTATTTGAAAAGTCATAAAAATAAACTAGATAAAAGTAGATCCAATAATAAATGTTTATAGCCTTCCAATACATGAATGAATAAAATCAATATTTTGTTTTGAATTTATATTTCGTGATCTGAACTGAATGTCTAAATGTGTTTCGAGTAAAACTGGATTTACATTAATTATGAATATATTTTGAATTAGTTTTCACTCATTCGCTATATTTCTATGAATTATTGAAACAAAAATATAGTGTTTTTTTTCTGTTGAGAGTCGGAAATCAATTCAAGATTTTAATAAACTTTGGAATCGATTTACGATATGACTCGAAAAGAGTATTAAAAATTCAATTTTTTTAAGAATGAATTCCTCTCCTCTTCTCTACAAAATCTAATCGTGATTTTTGAAAAATATTTTACTCATTCATTCAAAGTCAGTAAATAACCTGAAGTTTAATGAAAATCTATTCTTTAGTTTAAAAAAAACTAGTTTTTGTTGCCATCATTGCCATCATTGCCATCATTTTGTGATGAGTTTCTTCTTTATCAAGATTTTTAATATTCAGAGAACAACTGTTTTTGTATTTAATAAGTTTCCCAAAAGATTTATTAGAAGAAAGTGATTGACTTTAAATAAATTCTTTATATTTTTAGATAAATTTATAAATAGAGTCCTGTTGTCTATCGGGACGTTATGGCCTGCCGTTTGATATGAGTATGAGATGTGAGGCTAATCACAAAGCATTCATCTCTTTCATTGAAATAACTGTGCGATCAATCAGTAAACTAGTGTTCAAAAAGCAATTTGATTGGTATTAAAGCCGAGTCAGAGCCAACTCAGGAATACTAATGGATATCCTATTATGTGAGGGACAGCTATAGACCAAGTTTTATGCCAAGTTCATAATTATCTGGTCATATGGTTAACAAGTTGTTTGAAAACATGAAAACAAAACAAAAATGAGTTATTTGTCAGAAAAGGGAAAAACATTTAAAACAAATATTTTTATGTATTTTGAGATTATCTTTAAGATTAGATAACAATTGCAACGAAAACATTGCGAACAACAGACAAGTAGTTCACATCTGGACCCACGAATCCACTCCAAAAGGCATTGATTTTATCAGATTATCATTTATTAAGATTAATTGTTGGGCAGTCCTCTCCACTCTTTACCTAAGTTTCACTGTCTATGGATTGAATGGGATTTCATGTCTCGTGAATTACATTCAGAGGAAATGCATAATAAATATCACAAAAAACTATTCAGATTTGGGTATTATATATATGAAGATAAGAGGCGTTAACCCAAATATAAGATAATAGTCTGAGTCGTGTTTTACTCAAATTTATATCCAACCGATTTGTGAACTACTAATTCATTTCAAATCTTATTTTACTATTAAATAACAAAAAACTTTTTCTCATTTTATTTGACTTTAAAAACTAAATTTCAGACATTTTTAAAGTATTTTGAGTCACACTTAAGTGAAGTGATGTTTCCGTTTTGGCATTTCATTGATATAATCACTTAAATGAGTATTTGTTTCTAAATTTGAATAAACTCTGGTTTGAAATTATTCAACAAATGAGACGATTATTGAAATTCAGATAATAATTAGATTACAGTTGAAAGGAATTCCTATGTTTTTCTTACAGTGCTGTGAGTGCTGTGAGTGCTGTGCTCTGAGTGTGTGTGTGTCTCAGGTTTCAAAAGGGCTTTTCTTTAGTGGAAATAATTTAAATTTCAAATATTGTTATAATAAGCAGTGATTATAATTAATTTGAATTTAAAATTAATTAATTATATCCGAAATATTTATAATCAATTCAATATTTTGAGGCATTTTGAGGCCAAACAGACATTTAAAGTGTGAAAAAAATTCCTTTCGGATAACATTGGAAGGCATTAAAGGCATTGAAGGCGAGCACAGAATAACTGTTTGATTAAGAAATTCAAGCCTTCATTAAAACATCAAAACATTTTCTTTGAGGTAATTGTACCACAATTGCAGAGAACAGCACAACTCTTAGACTCTTAGAGGATAGGCATCCCTTTGATGACTGGAAGGGGGTGTCTAATGATCGAAGTTTTTCTTTAAAAAAGAATTGGATTTTCATTAGAGTCTGTAATTATGAAGTCGTGAACAAAATTTTTAAATTTCATAACAAATTATTTTATTCAGAAGTGTTTGACTCGGAATCAAAAATCTTTTTGTTTGGATATATTTGTCTGTATTTTTGGGGAACTATTTTTGTTGAAAAAATTGAAGAAATGACAATTTTGGGTCATTTTTGCTTTCAATAGAGCGCATAATCAGCTCATAATTGACTGAACAGATCCTCTAAAAAGATAATTATAATTATAATGACTTCAAATCCAATTATTTTCTTAGTTTTGTTTAACAACTTTTAAATTCATTAAACGATTGAATTTAAACACTATTTCAAATGCTTTTAAATGTTATGACAATCGGAGTTCAATTTGAAGATAATCTGAAGTCTTATCTGATTGGATGAATATCTTGAAAAATGATTGAAAACTCGATGCAATTATTTACGCAAAAAAATCAAAAGTCAAAACATATTTTCTGCTGAAGTAATACTCAATTTATTTGTAATATCTCTTCTCATATATCAATGTTTGGGGAAATTTTCGTAACACTATTTCAATTTGAAACCAAATGGCAATGATTTTCGTCAAATAATTGGATAATAAATAATATTTATTACATTTGATTCCTATTATATTTATTCGGAGTTCAGAAGAATTCCTGAATTTTTGCTAATTTTACAATAATTAACGAAATACTAGATATGAGTTGTCATCAATTCATTGGAAATCAATGTCAAGAATGCAATGAATCTAACTTTTCGCTTTCAAATTGATCATGAGCTTGTCAAATGATAGCAAGGTAATATAGGGCTTCTTAATCCAGGTAAGCAACACCCTCTGGAGTAGGATTCGTGAAAACAGTTATAGATTTAAGTTTATTTCTATTATATCAATGGACTCACCTTGCTCAATGATATTTTATTCGTGATAAAGGCATTACAAACACTGTGTTATGGTTTGGATGAATGTCTGAGCAATTATTTTATGAACTTTTTTGTGTAAATGATATCTAAAACACGTTTTAATTGTTTTAAGATAACCTTTACTACAGTTTTTTGTGAACAAATCAATTCATTCAAATGTTGAGAGGAATTCCACATTTGGAACGACATATCGTGTGCTGAGAAACAATTGATTAATGTTTTTAACAGAAATTAACAGAAAATCTGATAAAAAAGTAAAGTTTTTTAATGTATTGAAAGTTAGATTTACTGACAAATGAGACGAAATGAAGAATAACTTAATTAATTTCGACTAACAGGTGGTCACTCAGGAAAGGGATCGGGAGATACACACCTAAGAAATGAGAATGAATAGGAGTTCTACCCACTTATGGTGAGCTTAATTAACAGAGGATTAGATATAGTCTCGCCATTGGGACTGACATTAAGATTGGATTCACAATAAATGAGTGACTACTGAGTGAAATATTGCAACAATTATTGCACAACTCATATGCCGGTCCGCTATAGGACTGATTGAATGTCAAATATAGAAAATGGTTTCAGTGATAGGAAAATCAAAATCTAAAAACAATTACAAATCAATCACTTTATATACTTTATATAAAATTCATTGTTTTGTCGAACAACACCTTCCATGGAGAGGGTTGTCATAAAATGGAAATCCTATTATTTTTCATTACATTTGATTTTTTTGATGAGTTTTTGTCAAAGATCTGAAGGTTTCGGAGGAAAACAGTATTGGATTTAATGTGTTGTTTGTCTTGTATTTAGAAATTGACCCAAAAATTAAGTGAAAAACTTATATAACAAAGACATGTATCGACTGTTTTGTTGGAAATACTATTGATTTATGAAATTTGTGCTAAAAATAATGGTTTTCCTAATAGTTTATTCATAGACTCTATTCATACAGATATGAAAACATAGAAATATAATTAATGTTAAGGAAACAAATGTTGAATATAATTATTATTTCCTATTTTTCGTTAAATATTTTTCGGACTTTTGAGGAGAAAATCCATAATTTATTTAATGTTTTGCTTTAAATCTAAACAGAATTGTGAGAAAAAGTCGTTTTATTTTCTGAGAAAAACGTTATTTTAGTTTTTGTTTCTATGAATTCAATCAAAAGTATTAAATAATTCAATTGAATTCAATTAAATTTAAATTACATTAAATATCAATAAGTTATTATCATAAGTGATAAATGAATTTCTGATATGTTTTAGTCGTTTCACTAAATATTTCAATTCAACTGAAGTTCAGCTTTTGTTTGTCTTTTTTCAACGAAAAGATTCATTTATTTAAAAAATATTTTTTTCAAAAACCAAAAGTTTTAACGAATAGCGAATGGATTAAACAAATTAATTATTTTTTAAAAGAAAAATATTTCAAAATATTTTGAAAAACAAAATCATAAAACTTGAAGTTTTTTTTTCACCAAAACAAGGATTTGGAGGAAGTCTTACGCAAATAGTCTGACAGATAGGACTTAATTAACGCTCAAAATGATTCTCAACTGAATAAAGTCAGTTAAAAAAATTCTATTGAAATTACTATTACTCAAAAAAGTCTACTGCCAAGAGGTCAGAGAACCTGGACATCAATCTCTGATTGAAGAAAACCATTACCAAAAATATCGTAATTTTGTTGATTAAAGATTCAGAAAAATTTAAGTCTTCGCTACAAAACTGAGTAATGTTTTGACTCAAAAACATATTTAATGCCAAAAAACATTTTCTGATAGATTTATAGCTGAGTTCTCTCAATATAAAAGCTATAATTTTATGTCAAGTTTAGTGAATAAATTTTAATTCAATTAATTTTTATATTAAGCTTTTTCTTAGCGAAAAAAAATCGATTTCATTCCGCTTTTAATTTAATAATATCTGAAAATCTTGTTCTTTGAGTCAAATCTTTTGAGTATATCTTCACTTCGGGTTTTTTTTTTGATGAAAAAAATCTAATTTCTATCTAAGAATTAAAATTTCTTCAGAAAAAAAAGATTAATAACTATTGACTCAAAAATTTTACAAATTTTTTTCCGTTAATTTTGACGAAATCTGAATTATAAAAACATTTGGTTTACTGTCGAATAGAGTTATAGAGTTATACCTCATCTAACTTTAAGGTCTCATAGAATTAGATTAAGGCGATTAAGACATTGAATGCCTTAACCTTTTAATTAGCGCACAGACTCCTAACCGACAATTACTGAAACACGAAATTAAATGAATTATTCAGTTATTTAATAATTGCATAAAAAACTATTAAACTTTAGTCAAGTTTTAGAAACGCTTTTCATATACGGAATACCCGTTAAAAGCAAAGAATAAACTCAATGGGAATTATAGTGACATCTCATAGATTTGTGGCTTAACTCTACTTAAAGTTCAAATTATTTTAAGAGAAAAAGTTTATATAATAGCCTCTCATACGTGACTTCACTTCACCGGTTCCTTCAAAAGACTAATATTTTTTGGGCTTTTAATTCAGAACTCGAATGAAATATTGATTTTAATGTCAAATAATTAGTTAGATATAAGGATTGGCTCCGAGTGACGATCACTCAGTTTTATGGCTCGGATTCAACATATGTAACGGGTTTTCAGACAGTTTTATGGTCTCTCTCTCTCTCTCTCTCTCTCTCTCTCTCTCTCTCTCTCTCTCTCTTCCCTCTCTTCCCTCTCTTCCCTCTCTTTCTCCTTGAAAATTGATTTTTAGCTCAATTTTAAAGAGTTATCTCAAAATTGATATGATTGCTATGTTTATTAATTTTAATTGGTTGACCAGGAGCATTTTGCAATTAATAAAATTATTTATTTCATGTAATTTGAGAAGAGATTGATTTAAATGCAAACCAATTACTGATCGACCGATTGGTCGATGAGTTAAAACAAATAACAAAAAGAAAATAATTTAAAGAAAATTGATATCAATAGGAAATAGATGTAAATATATTGATTACCAAGGTGAATAATGAGTTCCTGATAATTTATTCGCTGAATATCTTACGTTGAAATTGATTTGAGTTTAGTCTGGATTTTACAAAACAAGAACTGATTTAATCATTCATTTGATTTCGATATCAAATCAATATTTGAGTCAAACATATATCACATGAAAATCTTGACTTCGATTCCCGTCTGACCTTCACTTTTGACAAAAACTCCGAAATTGAGTGTTTGAGCGCTCAGTCAATTCAAAAAAGTTTAGATAAAAGTTTGAAATCTGAATAAATTCGTGATTTGAATTCAAAAGAGTGCTCATCGACAGCACAGGTATCACAAAGAAAGTGAAGGACAAGTATGAGATTTCTCCAAAAATCAGTTGACTTTGAGATGAGTTGTCATCTCATAAATGGGTTCAAAAGTGATTAAAAGTATTACACTATTTCTCAATTTTCGATAATTTTTTTATCAACTTTTATATCAAAATATTTTTCTTAAGTTTTCTTATTTTTTATACAAAACTTGATATCAATGGTTACGTCAGCACTGGTTCTGTTGATACCGATAATTGTTACCTAATATTCAATTGTAATCTCAACTTATTTTTGATGTTATTTATTGAGTTTTTTCGCATATTTTCGCTTAACTTTGTTGTGAATTGAAGACAAAATGAGTTTACTTACAAATAAGTGTAGATTTCGTGAAATTAATTCAACACTTCATAGGGTTTTGTCGCCGAAAGTCATTCACCAAAACTATGTTCAACAGCAGAGGACATACCTATCCGACAAAAACTTGGAATTCATTGGAAGACATATCGGTCCTCGAGATCATGAGAAACAGATTATGTTGGAAACGCTTGGCTTTAAGGTATGGTAAAATTGACATAGTCAACTCTGTGTCTTGTTTAACTAGATCATTATGAGTTTTAAATTGATTGCAATGATATGATATGACTAATGATATGACTAATGATATTTCAGAGCATAGAAGAGTTGATATCAGTAACTATTCCGAAGAATATCCGTTTGACTAAAGAACTGAAACTATCGAAACCGATGTGTGAGACAGAGATCCTAAAGAGTCTCAAATCTATCGCTGAATTGAATTCAATTAAGTGGCGGACATACATAGGAATGGGTTATTACGGTTGTGTAACTCCAACGCCAATTCTCAGGAACATATTCGAGAATCCAGGTCAGTCTCTCTCGTGTGAACAACAGGATGTTTTGCTCAGACAATCAGATGACTGATTAGTGGAAATCAGTAGAAAAGCCTTTCCTCTACTGAAACGACTCTTAACTCTCGAGAGATAAGACATGAAATTGATTTCAATCTCTGTTTCTATGCATTAAATGCTTAAACTTTTTTTTATACATAAAACTCTTCTATCAATAAAAAAACAGAAATAAATGATTAAAACATTTCTAATGACAAATGAGTTGTCAATAGGTTGGACAACACCGTACACACCATATCAGGCAGAGATAGCACAGGGAAGGCTCGAATCCCTACTCAACTATCAGACTATGATTTGCGATTTGACTGCTTTGGACATAACTAATGCCAGTCTTCTCGATGAGGGAACAGCCGCTGCAGAGGCTATGCAAATGTGTTTTAGGTCAGGCACTCAATCAGTCTTTTTTCAAATGAATTGCTTACCTGTCCTTCAATTGATTGCGAAGATATCATAAGGAAAAGCGAAACAAATTTTTGATATCCCGTAACGCACATCCACAGACTATGGCCATTGTAGAGACCAGAGCACACGCCTTAGGCATTCATATGGATGTCTTCGATGGGACTAAAGAGGTGTTCGATGGCGTCAAACAATTGGGTCAAATGTTCGACTTATCCCAATATTGTGGGGTTTTAGTCAACTTTCCCGACACTAACGGAAACGTCGATAACTTGACTTCAATTGTAGAGCAGTCGAAGGCCAAGGAGTGTATCGTAATTGTGGCCACAGATCTATTGGCCCTGACTATGATTAAACCTCCAGGTGAATATGATCTTGGATGTGATATAGCCATTGGCACAGCACAACGATTTGGTATTCCATTGAATTATGGCGGACCCCACGCGGCGTTCCTCGCCTGCAGGGAGTACTTGACCAGACTTATACCCGGAAGAGTTGTGGGCCTCACCAAAGATGCTCAAGGTAATAGAGCTCTTAGACTTGCGTTGCAGACCAGAGAACAGCACATAAGACGAGATAAGGCCACTTCCAATATATGTACGGCACAGGCGTTGTTGGCAAACATGAGTGCGATGTACGCCATATATCACGGACCTAAAGGTCTCAAAGATATCGCAAAGGATATACACATAAAGACATTATATTTGTCTAAAAAGATATCAGAGAATGAAGACAATAAAGTGGTGACATATATGCCATTCGATACCCTAAAAGTTAAGGTCAAACTCCAGAAGTTTGTCCGATCCAAAGCTGAGGCCAAACGGATAAACCTTAGGTTCTATCCCGACGGAGAACATGTCGGCCTCTCTTTGGACGAAACGGTGACTAATCAAGACTTAAAAGATTTGATTTACGTCTTCGGCGGATCTGAAGACGTGAGTCAATAAGGGTTTGACTTTTGTTTGCAATTAATTGTATTTGTGTTGATCTGAAAGGAGGGAGAAATCATTTTTTCTGATGACTTATTGAAAGACAGTATCGAAAACACAGAATTGGGCCGAAAGTCAGATTTCCTGACACACCCTCTGTTCAACACATATCACAGCGAAACGAAACTCGTGCGGTATATGAAGAGGTTGGAGAACAAAGACATCTCTTTAGTCCATTCAATGATACCTTTAGTAAGACTTTCAATAATTTAATTAATGATTTGATTTTGAAATGTGTTGTGCTTTTAGGGGTCGTGTACTATGAAACTGAACGGAACCACCGAAATGATACCCGTCTCGTGGCCAGAGTTCGCGGACCTCCACCCATACCAACCGCCCTCTCAGACCAAAGGCTACCAATTGATGATTAATGAGTTGGAGAATGACTTGTGTCAACTGACAGGTTATGACAACGTCTCCTTTCAGCCCAACTCAGGAGCTCAGGGAGAATATGCCGGACTCAGAGTCATCAAAGCCTATCTCGAATCTAAAAATGAGGGCCACAGGAATGTATGACAATGAGCGAGGTCAGTTTTCCGTTAAAATTGATTGACATTTGTTTTTTCAGATATGTCTGATCCCAGTTTCAGCTCACGGCACAAACCCCGCCAGTGCTTCGATGGCGGGTATGAAAGTTGAGGCACTACTTGTGCACAAAGACGGCCGGATTGACATCAATTACCTCAAAGACAAGGTATTTATAACCCATAAAAGGAAAGTTATGTCTAATTTTATTCCCCACAAAAAAGTTGTCGAAATATTCTGAGCGAATCGCTTGCCTTATGATCACATATCCATCAACTTTTGGTGTATTTGAAGAATCAATTCAAGAAATATGTGATCTGATCCACTCTTGTGGGTCGGCTCAGGTCTATTTGGACGGCGCCAATATGAACGCTCAGGTGGGCCTCTGCCGGCCAGGTATTGATCACTAGATTTATTTTATTGTCAAATATTTCCATATTTTAAATGAATTTTAATGAAATTTGTTGAACTCGACTCTGGAAGGGGACTATGGAAGCGATGTCTCGCATCTGAATCTTCACAAAACATTTTGTATACCTCACGGCGGAGGCGGACCTGGAATGGGACCGATAGCTGTTAAGAAACACTGTATTGAAAATTATTGGCTTTTTATTCAAATGATTGGATAATTATAGACTCACTTATTATTCTATTGCTTTTTCTTATTAGTGACACCTTTCCTACCGACCCATCCGGTGGTTACTTACGAAATGACAGACATTCCATTCAGGTATGCCTTCATTCTGTGCTATTGTCATAAAAAAGTCTTAATTATATGAAAACTGATTCCTAATTACTGTTGTCTCCATCAGTTTCGGCACCGTTTCAGCCGCGCCCTGGGGTTCAGCAGCTATTCTGCCAATCAGTTGGGCCTACATTAAGCTTATGGGTGGACAGGGATTACGACACGCGTCAGAAGTGGCGATACTTAACGCTAATTATATGTCCGAACGATTGAAGAAAGACTACAAAATACTCTACAGAGGAGTCAATGGAACCGTTGCTCATGAGTTCATATTAGACGTGAGAGACTTTAAAAAGACGGCTCACGTCGAGGCCATGGATATCGCAAAAAGGCTTCAGGACTATGGCTTTCACGCACCGACCGTTTCATTTCCTGTGGCCAACACTCTTATGATAGAACCGACCGAATCAGAGGACAAACAAGAATTGGACAGATTTTGTGAAGCGATGATTAGTATTAGACAAGAGATCAGAGACATTGAGACCGGAGTTATGGATAGAAAAGTCAATCCATTGAAAGTCAGTGTCTTTTAAAAAGTTTTAAATTCTAATCAATTTGTGATTTTAGTGCTCACCTCATACTCAACGAGTTATCTGTTCTTCTGAATGGAACAGACCTTACAGTCGAGAATTGGGTGCCTTTCCAGCCGTAAGACTCAGACTTTTATTTCGTTATATATTTCAATGATTTGTTTGTTTGAAGAGTTACGTCAAACCCGAGACTAAAGTATGGCCAACAGTCGGTCGAATCGATGACATCTATGGCGACACTCATCTGTTCTGCACCTGTCCTCCAATGACTGAATCGTATTAATAATGAATTTTAAATTAAACATTTTTTACATCAAATTATGTTTTATTTAATCTAAAATTACAATAAATTTTATAAAAAGAGATAAATGATAAATACAATTATCAATTGGTACTAATTATTGTTTAGTACAAATGTTATGTCAGTCTCATGGGATGAACGCTTTTATCAATTAATTATTATTTATAAAAAAATATTTAAATCAAATGAATTAAGAAATGAAAAATCAAATAAAATAAAAAGAATAGGAATTGAAATCAAATAAAAATTATCTATAAATTCGAAATTAAAAGATTGAAAACATTTGAGAAATAAATCAAAAAAGAAATTAAATGAAAGTATTGTTTGAAAGTATTATCAAATGATATGAAATGAAAGACAAATAAATTATTTGAAGTATTATTCGTATTATTCCTGATATTGAGACAAATCTGCGGTAAACACACGACTGATAGTGCAGTCCCCGGGCTATACACAAAAGTAACAAATTATTAGATTTTATGATTAGAATAATAAGTCTTACGTCAGGGGCGACACCGATTAGAGCCGACGCGTGTCCATAGAATTCCTCTTTAAGTGAAATGACTATACACTGGAAGGAAGACTCAGTTCTCTCGCGTATGAATCGGGCGACCTTTCCATTAGAAAATAATATTGAAATCAATTAAAAACTGCATTTTCTCATACCTTTCCAATGTTAGTGTTGTCGAGAGCGGCGTCGATCTCATCCAATACGAAAAACGGCGCCGGTTTGTAGGAATGGATGGCAAACAGGAGGGCCAGAGCCGCCACTGTCTTCTCACCTCCGCTCAGATTACTCATCGGTTGGAACCTTTTTCCCGGAGCCACACAATTGTAATTAATGCCCTCTAAGTACGGCTCCTCTGGATTTTCGGGAACGAGGAATGCCTGAGCGCTCGCGTTATTTGTCAACGATTTATAAATTGAGTCAACCCTTTGGGCGACGCTTTCGAAACACATATTAAACTCTCGTAAACGACTTCTTTTGATCTCTTCGAACGAGAGTTTAGCCTTTTTTGAGGCCAGTCTCAGGTTATTCACCTCAGTGTCAGTCTCTTTGAGTCTGTCCTTAACGTCTTCGAGTCTATCAATTAGTTAAACAAAAGTCAAACAAAAATCAAATTAATTTAAAGATAGAAATACTTGTCGATAGCTCTCATATTCGGCGCCTGTATTTTGCGGAGAACTTCTCTTTTTTGATTGATCTCTGATTGCATTTCCGACTCTTTCTTCTTAATGGCTTCGGAATCGTTCATCTGATTAAACAAAAGACAAAACCAATTATTAATTGAATCAAAACATTTGAAAAAAGACTCACATTTTTAAGACTATTCTTGAGAATAGAAAAATCGGGTTTAATAGTAGAGTCGCTTTCATAAGAGCGTTGAGTAGAGGGTCCGTCATCGTCGTCGTCATCGTCTGCGTTGCCATTAGTCTCTCCATTACCGCCACCGCCGGCAGCGATGTCGTTGAGATCACCGGAAACTAATGGCAAATCAATGCATTCCATTTTGCAATGGAGTAGAATCGCATGTCTGTCCGCTTTCTTAGACTCCAAACGACACTCGATTTGCATTAAAGACTTCTGAGCGGATGACAACTCTTTCTGAACGCCAGACAATCCTCTTTTGATTTCTGTTATCTCGTCCTCAACTGAATCGCATTCAGTCTTTTTGGAGATCTTGTCGTTCTTGAGTTGTTCCACTTTTTTCATCTCCTCTTCGATGCCTTGCATTTCCTTCTTCTCAGTCTCTCTGGCGGTTTGCAGATTCTTTTCCTCTTCGGCGACGACCCGTTCCCATCGTTTGACATTTTCTTTGGTGTCTTTACTCTTCTCATACGCCAAACGACTGGAAAACGAGTTCTTTTCGTTTTCGAACTGAAGTCTAATCTTTTCGTTCTCTTGAGTCGCTTTGTTCTGTCGTTCTTCGTATTGACGGATGTTTTCGACCCCCAATTGTTTGCAAAAGTCGGCGAATATCGTGTCCTCCACTGAATTCATTGCTTCACGTATTTCATTGATCTTAACCTCTCTATCAGTCATTCGTAACGATATTTCATTGATTAAGGGCTCAAATGACTTCAATTTCTTATCGAAAGCCGCGATTTCTTTCTTGAAGTCTTCGTTATTCTTCTCGGTTTGGGTTTTATCGCTTCGACAGTATTTCAGACGAGTGTCCAAACCTTTGATCTGACTATTGATGACCATTAGATCGGATTCTTTTCTGGTTTTCTTCAGCTCTTCTTTGAGACTTTCGGCCAATTTTTCCTTTTGATACTTAAGTGAATGCAATTCCTTTTCATCCCAACGACGGGCCCTCTTCTCGAGGTCAGCGCTTCCACCGGATATGAAACCGCACTTCTGATAGAAAGTGCCGTCCAATGAGACCGCATCGTATCGTTTGCCGTCTCCCAAATCAAAGGCCACAATATTTGCGTCTTCGGCGGTCTCACAGACCAAAGCATTATTAGTGGCGTAGAGAACGGCTCTCTTAATGGCCGGCGGATCGTATTTAATGACATCGTATAAGAGCTTAACGTTCTTCGGGTGCTGTATATTGCGGAGGCGTTCCTTCACTGGTTTGACTTCGATGTAGTCGAGGGGAAGGAAGGTCTCCGGTTCTAACATCTGTTCCTTAAGGTATTGAATGCATTGTCTTCCGGTCTTCTCTGAGTCGACAATAATTGCGTTCATGTTTTTGCCCATAACTTTAGTGATCGCCATATTATACCTCTTGTGAATGGGTTTACACATATTCAAGAGTCTGTCGTAGACTCCGGGGTATAATTTCTTAAGGTTTTCGACCACTTCTGCCTTCTTTTTGCGTCTTTCGTCCTCATGTCTGTCCACTTTCGCGTCACCCAATTCCCTGTTAATTGACTCGAGTTTGCGAGTGATCTGTTCGACCTGTTCTTTGCTGGAGTTGACCACAGACTCGATTTCCACCTTCTTTTTGGTCAACTCTTGTAAATTGGTTTCACTCACTTCGAGATTGTCTTTCAATTTATCGATTCGTTTGAGGTTTTCGTCCAAATTGTTTTGAAGGACTCGTATTCTGGACTCGATTTCCATTTTTTTGCGAACTTCGTTCTCATTCCTGTCCTGATCTGCCTTTTGTTCCCTTTCGAGTGAATCCAAATCTTTTAAATATTTGGCGGAGAGTCGAGAGGCCTCTTCTTTCAGTTTGTTGTACTCATCCTTCTGTTCCTGTTTGAGGACGACATCCTTTTTATGCTTTTCCTTCTCTTTTTCGATATCTTTTTCCCACTTTTCGTGTCTTTTTGTCACTTCATTCAACTCTTCCTCGAGTTCTCTGATAGCGCTCTTATGGTTGTCGTGTGCCTTAAGTGCAGATGACTTAGACTTCTTCGCGGTCTCCAACTTCTTCTCGATGTGCGCCGCGTTTTCCTTTGCCTTTATATAAGTGGGTCTCTTCTTATTGAGGTTGAGCTCAACGTCTCGTATTTTGCGGTCAATTCCGGACAACTCTTTACTTATTTTACCCAAACTTTGCTTCTTTTCTCTGACCTCAGACTCAATCTTCTCCTTCTGTTTGATATGTTTGTCCATATCTTTACGTTTACGGCCCATATCTTCCTGTAGTTCTTCGATGTCTTCCTGAATGTGATACAACTTAAACAACTGCAGATCTATCGCCACTTTGTTGAGCTCTTCCCTAAGGTTTTGATACTTCTTGGCCTCATTGATCTCTCCCTGAGCCTCCTTTTTCTCGGCGGCGATACCTTTCTTCTTGACGTACATGTGATGCAACTCCTCTTCCGATCGATCCATTCGTACCTTTTTGTTGACGTAATCCTCTTTGAATTCATTACTTCTTGAGATCTCTTCGAAGAGTGCAGTGATCTCTCGGGGGTTCTTCATAGCTATGGACTCGACCGCCCCCTGATATACGAGGAAATTACGGGCCTTAACATTGATCCCCAACTTCTCTAATCTGTTGGCGTAGTCTTGTTTTGAGACCTGATTGTCATCGATTCGATACTCAGAGCTCTGACCCAAAACGTATCGCTGGAAACGTGTGATACGTCCCGAGTCCTGATCCCTATATACGAGTGTAACAGACGCCTGATTGCTGACCGACTGACCGATGGACGCGCCGTGGATTAGCTCTGAGAGCTTCTTAACTCTTAAGTTGTTTGTCTTCTCTCCCAAAACAAAACTGATTGCATCCATAAAATTGGATTTTCCCGAACCGTTCGGACCGATCACTGCTGTGAACTGTTTTAGAGGTCCGATCACTTGCCGTCCTCTATAGGACTTGAAGTTCTCCACTTCAATGAATTCAAGATAACCCGGCATTTCGTTAACCGATTTTATCGGACAATCATTAGTTATAGAGAGAGAGGACTCAAATCAAAACAAAAAACAAAACAAATGTCTGACAAATGGCGGCAAATAAATTGTCTCTCAGACACAACGCATGCGCTCTATATGTTTGAAGCCTTGTTTTGAGAGAGACATCTGTTGTCAAAACATTATAATTGAGTCGATATTTGTTTATGTTTTCATTTAATTGACTGAAGAGATGACTGAAGACAAGAAGCCATCGATTAATCATAAGTTCAGTCTTCAGGAAAGGATTGAATTAATTAAAATATTTTACGGCGGAAATAGTCTCAAACAAACCGCACGAGTCTTCGCACAAAAACATCCCGAATGTCAACACTTACCGACCACTTCGGGTATCACTCGATTGGTCAGAAAATTTGAGACAACGGGTCCGTCATATGACATGTTTTGTCGAAATTAATTAAATTTATTTTGAATTATAGGTTCAGTTTTGGACAAACGTATTCCGGGTCGACCGAAGACCAGTAAAGAGCGATCAGAGGCCAAACAATGCGAACTGACATCATGTGAATGGCCCGGATGTGATTATGTCAGCTCCAAGAAGTGTATGTCGAGACACAAATTAGTCCATAAGACTGAACGGGACTTCGCCTGCGATTGGCCTCAATGTGTAAAACGATTCAAATCGAGTCTAAGCCTCAAAAATCATTTGCGAATCCATTACGAAGACAAGAGGTATGCCTGCAATTGGCCCGGATGTCAGTATAGGTGTGTCGACTCCGGAAACATTAGGAAACACAAGAAAATACACGAACGACAGTTCAGAGGTCTTCTCAAAAATTGTGATTTCATCAAAACGTGTGAAAACTCTGAAATCAAACCTAAATCTCAAACCGAAAACTCTTCGGAACTGAAATTCGAGATAACATTAACCGACGATTGCATTGATTTTCAGGTCTAAGAGTTTTTTTTAATTAAAAATGTAATTAATTTTAAACATTTTGTTAACATTTTATCATAAAATAAATCATTTAATCGTTAAAAGTGTACAAAAAATTTATAAAAAGTATTAAATCTATTCATTATTCGTATAATTTGTTTATTTGTCTTCCGATAAGCCATCGCCTGATCTCTTGAGTTCCGGCGCCGATCTCATAGAGTTTGGCGTCTCTTAGGTATCGTCCGGCGCTATACTCATTGGAATATCCGTTTCCGCCCATAATCTGAATGCAATCGAGTGATACCTGAGTCGCCACTTCTGATAGACTGAGTATAACTCCGGCGCACTCTTTAGTAAAGGGACTGGAGTTCGACAGAGGAATGTTGTCTCCGAGTTTCCTCTTATACTCGTCGACAGCCCGAGCGGTGTTATAAAGATATGCTCTCGAAGAGGACAGTTTGGTATACATGTCGGCCATCTTTGCCTGAATTATCTGAAAGTGACCGATAGGTTGATTAAACTGCGAGCGTTGGTGAGCGTAGTTGAAGGCCAGTTCACACGCGCTCTGCATAATACCGAGAGGTCCTCCCGCGAGCACAAGTCGTTCGTAGTCGAGGCCACTCATTAGGACGTATACCCCTCTGTCCAACTGTCCGATCATATTATCGATCGGGACTTTGCAGTTATCGAAGAGTAGTTCAGCGGTGGGCGACCCTCTCATCCCAAGTTTATCTATTTTCTGTCCGATACTAAAGCCTTCCATTCCTTTCTCAATAATGAAAGGAGTGATTCCCTTATCACTTGTCTTCGCGTAAACAAAGAGGACATCGGCTTCGGAGGCGTTTGTTATCCAAAACTTGGATCCATTCAAAACATAATAGTCTTTATGTCTTTGAGCGGTAGTTCTCATTGAGACGACATCAGAACCACTTCCCGCTTCACTCATAGCCAGAGCGCCGACATATGAGCCGTCGATAAGTTTTGGCAAATATTTCTGTTTTTGTTCTTCATTTCCATTGAGTGTCAACTGATTGACGCATAGATTACTGTGCGCTCCATATGAGAGGGCAATGGCTGCACAGCACCGACTCATCTCTTCCATAACCAGCGAGTGTTCAAAGTATCCCAAACCGAGTCCTCCATATCTTGGCTCTGCGGTCACTCCCAGTAAACCCATTGAACCCAATTTGCGCCAAAATTGTCTGAATTGCGGCCAATCGGAAGACCTGTCCATCTGTTGGACGGTCTCTACGGGCAGTTCTTTTTCGAAGAATTTCCTGACATTTGCTCTCAAATCGATTTGTTCTTCTGTGAGACCATTGAGTAGATCCCCATTATCTTCGACAGTGATATTAATGACCGATTGGTTGTCATTTGATTTGATCTTAAATTGATTTTGGGATTCACTCGAAAGACATCTTATTTTAAATGAATTCAAGTTTTGTTTACATTTAAAAAGATTTGCAAAAGTTTTGCCATTAATTGAAAATAATTTACTAATGGATGACATCTCGACTGTGGATCAAATGTCGATTCAATAGTAAAGAGTTTGTTATTGGAAAACAATTTTGTTAATCAGATAATGATTAAGAGTTAACTATCATTCACAATGAGCAAGGTCATTACTTTGACTCAAAACAGGTAAACAAGTTCTTGTTTTTCATGTGAGACATCTGTTGGCAGTTGTTTCTTATGTTAAATACAAGTTAACCTAGGTAGTGCTACTTTATTTTATTAAGTGCTCAAGTATCATCTAGGACAATTCTTATTCATTTTGTTACAAATTTCCAATAAATATTCAAAGTTTCCAAGAGAAAATTAAATTGCTCCTTCTTATTTTATTTGTTCAGATTTTTAATTTAAATTTCATTAAAATTTTTGTATAAAAGGAATAAAACTTTTCTTATTTTAAATCCTTTAGAAAATTGAAGAAAAGGTTTGAATTTAATTGAATTTCTGAGAAAAGCATTTCTGACTTATTCTCCGTTTAAATGAATAAAAACTAAAATTGAATTTATATTAAAAGTTATTCATTGAGTCTTGACTTTACTCTTAGACATTAGTTATGATCCAAAAGTATGTCTTTAAGGGAATTCTCAATTCGTATCATAAATTGATTTTTGAGTCGACCTTTCGTGTAATGCAATATATTTTAAAAGATGAGACTTCAATAAAATAAACGATTTATTTATGCAAATACTCCAATGAATTGAAAAAACTTTAGTAGATTTATCTATCACTGGAAGTCTTGAGTGGTTTTTAGGGACAGGCGTTGTCTCATATAGAAATAGGTGAAAGTTATTTATCATAATTTCATATTTAAAAAGAATTTATTTATTTTTTCACTCAATTTGTATGACTCGGAGAGAAAAGCACTGAATTCACGTAAAAATTGAAAACTTTTTGTCGAAAAATATCTATTCATTTGAGAAAAGCAAATAAATCATAACTTATGATACATTTTGATGGCATTCCAGACCATTCCCTCTCCCTCTGAATAATTGGCGTTAAAATAAGAGCAAAATCTTTAGAACTTTGCTATCATTTGGAGAAAAAAAAAGTTTCAAGTTTTGTCTGTTTTGGTGGAAAACCACTACCGATAGTAATAAATGTCATTTTTCAAAGTCACAAATCTTGTGTCCATTTGTCTCTGTCTTCACTATTTTTGCTTCAAGTGTTGATTTGCGAGAAAGTAATTCCCAATTCATGGGTCCTATAGATATCACATCTTTGAAAAAATAAGTCTTAAAATATTCGATAACATTATCAAAGAGAGGAGAGGGAGGGCGAGAGAGAGAGAGAGAGAGAGAGAGAGAGAGAGAACTTGTGATTATAAAACAGGTATTTCTTTGATTTTAAGCTCTTTTTTAACCTTTTGGTCAATTTTCACGGGAAAAAAGTTTTGAGATTCAAATCCAAATTAATTAAAAAGTTTTTGAGTTTATTGGACACAGAAATGAATATAAATTTTAGTTATTTTCGCACAAAATTTATTGTATCCGTGTTTGGTATGTCTGGTCTGACACTTATTTTCAAACAGTTTTTTGCGTTAATTTTCAACTAAAAAGTCCAATCAATTTATGTGATGTTTCTCTCTATTAAATGCCGAAAAAATTGTGTTAATTAAAATTTTTCTCAATTTTCTCAAACGAATCCATTAATTTACTGATCATTAAGAGGACCGGTATATAGTTTTCATGATTATGCCGTAAAGGGTTTATCTGCATAAAAAACAAAATCAATAAAATTGTCTAAAATTTTATTGATTTTTAACTTTAATTTAGTTTATGAACGCATTAAGAGAAAGAGTTATGGTTTGGGAATATATTCAAACCCATAGTTAATATTCATATGAAAAATAAAATTAAAATTCTATACATTTATTGGAATAATTCAGTGTATTATCTGCTGTGAGCTAATGGCTGTCCGATTGTATGTTAAGTTCACTATTTATATGATATATACGGGAATGTCATAACAACTTTGATTGCATTATAATAATCTCTCAATTTGTGACTCTATCTCTATTACAGTGACCAACAGATCACGGAATGGAATCATAATTTGTAATCTAATCCTCTCTTCTGAAGCAATAATTTCCAGGATTACTAGATTATCTCCCTGGTAATTTATTCTTGGTTATCATTTGATTTTAGCATGAATTTTAGATAATACGATTGGTATCGGAAAAAATCAAATAAGTTGTTAACCCTATTTCCGATTCTATCAGTGATGTCAGTGACGGCATATTCTGTGTATTAACTACTAATTCAAAGAATTATGAACTCATTTGAACTCCAGAACCGTCAGCGCCGGCAACAAAAACACAGACCAATAATACATTTAATATAATTTCAATTCTTTATATTCATATTTTTTGGTTATAATTATTCTCCAGTCATAGGATTAATATTTCAATTCTACACATAATACACATAATTATGATATTTTTCATACATTTCAATAATTTTCATTTCAGACATGTATTGCATATTCACTCATATATTCTGAGTTTTTCTCTAAAACTAATTTTTTACGTCAATTAAAAATCAATTAATTCTCTGCAAAAATCATTTCAATACTGAAACACAAAATATGCAAAAACTTTACGACTGGAAAGTGATGAACAAATCGATAAACAGAGGGGAGAGGGCTTTGGATCTTACGTTGAATTTTAATTCTGGTCTAATGAATGTTAAGCATTTGATCAAGCTAATACACATTTAATTTTTCAATTTAATTTGAGAGCACAGGCTATGAATCCGATCAATAATATTACGATTTGAGAGGACATCCAAGTTCTCAGTGGTTTCCACGATAAGTGTCTATTAAATTAATGATAAGTCGTGTTCGGGTAGAGAAGGGAAAGACCTCAAGAATTATGATTAAAAATTTAAAGTCTTTTTCGATAATAAATGGTTTTTTCTCATCCGACGAATAGTGATGGGACTGACAGGCGATGACTAAAATGTGAGACAAATTTTTCTTTTGGTTTTTTTGATGTGAAAAATAATGAACGATATAATGAATGCTATAATTAATACTCAAATATAGAATCGAATGACTCGTCTATTATTTAATTGAATTGCATTAGAGATAAGACTTTTCCCTCTTTTCTTTTTGGCCTAAAATTATAGTTCAAATGAATTCCTCGGATATTATTATTAAAGTTTTCTTTTGATATGATTTTCAAATGTATTTCAAATGTAAAATCATTATTGGCTTCACTCCTAATGATGATAATCAACGCTTTAATCATTAGTGAAGAGTTTTAAAGCACTCTTCCATCAGAGAGTCTGAGCGAAGAGATTGAGAGGCCATAAAACAGATCTCTTCTATTAGATTATAATTAATGGCATTTTAGAAACAGAGGAAAAAACTTCGGATCAATTAACTCGAAAATAATAATAACAGTGAAAGAGAGAGAAACGACGACTGAGTGATAGTCTCCTCTCCCTATCGATGTGAAAGTGAGTGTCGTTTGGACTACCGATTCGTTTTACTATAAAACTCTACTCTTGACTATAATTTTGTGCCTAATTTCCAATCAATTAATGCACAAAAATTCACGCAATTATTCACTTTAACACAATTTTATTGCAATTTTCTGCGAAGAATATTCTGTTCTGGAAAACAGGTCACGAGTTCGCAGGGGTTGTGTCGGGTCTAACGTACCTCTAAATGCTTTACTCATTTAATGGTAGATTCGGATAAAACTTTCAAATTATATTCAACTCAACTGACGTTTTAATGTTTGTTAAGTTTATATGAATTGAATACGAATTGAATTTAAGAGTTTAAACCAAAGGAAAAGGGAAAGGGAGACGAAATTAGATGCACAGAAAATTCTGTTATTGGGAAAGGGCTCTAATGAGTGATAATGAGAGCATATCAGTCATAAAAGCTATTTTCCAGCAATTTTTCAATACTTTTTTCGTATAAACTATTTTTTTGACGTTTTCTCGTTCTGGATGTCTCTCATCTATAAACTGTTGAAAATAATGTGCAGTCCTTTCCGTTTTCATAACTGTTATGTTGTTTTAGTCCTTAATTCGTATGCATTATATGTAAATCACTTTCGCTCTCAACTATTCATTTGAATGCAATCCACTGTTGTTTTGCTTTGAATGTAGTTTTGCCACAATTTTTCAATTTTCATCCGAAACGTCCGCAAAACAAATGGGAAAAAGTCTCCTCTAATTTCTCTTGTGTTCAGTCGTGTGTTCATAATCTTAATGTTTGTGTATTTCACTCTATTTTTATGCAAAACTATTTCTTCTGACATTAGTCTAAAATATGAATACATTTTTGTCTAATTCATTAAAACTGTATTTTTTAGCTTTCGTTTAGTTTACATACATTTATGTGTTTTGTTTTTCGATTGGGGAATATCTTACAACATCTCCCTCTCTCTCTCCCTTCCCTCTCCCAAACTGTGCATTCATTTGAATTCTAAAAATTTTTTGTTACAAACATTACACGAATTTCTAATTAAATACAAAATTTCATGAAATTATAATGAATTTTAGTCTGATTTGAATAAAACTCATCAGACTGAGTCTAATTGTGAGCAAGCATATTTTAAATAATATATTGTCAAGTTTATATTTAGATATTTAGATTATTTTTGAATTTAACAAGAGTTGAGAAATCATTTATTAATATTAAATATTCATTTAATTTGTGTTTATTCTCTAATTAGAAATGAAATACTCATTAAAACTGTGAATCAATAGGCGTTCAAATGAATGCTTAGAAATTGATTTCTAAAGTAAACTCTCAATTATTTACTCTATATTTGAATAAACATAACCGAAGGCTAAACGAAAATTTGAGATCAAATTGTTTGCACTAAAAGCGAAGAAAAATTGAAAAAAAAACAAAAGAGAAAAATAAATTAACCGAAACTTAAGAGTAATTACAGTCAGAGAATCACAAATAAAATATTAGTCTTTTATTCCTATGGTTTCAAAACTATTTTGGTTTTAAATAATTAGTCCAAAAAGCTTTCAGTCGATTGAGAGCTAAAACAAAATATATTCCTTAGAACTGAATATTCAGTGAATTTTAGTCGACTTTTGTCTCTCTTTTCTTTGTTTTCTTTTCGACGAATAATTAATTTTTGGTTCGTTTTGTTCACTCAATCATCACATCGTCTGATGTTTGGCTTCACTTTTCTCTCTCAATGACATCAGAATACCATCGAAACCGATATCGGAGTCATTGCCTGAAACAGAATTAAAATATTTAATTATGTTTAGAGTCCTATGTTTTGCATGATTTTAATTTCCAATGCTTTGGATTCCAAGAACACAATTTGAATAATTCATTAAATAGTTTTTTTTGGGTATCATTTGAGAAGAAAACAAAATTTTTTAATCAGCTTTTATTTCTACATCACATCGAAAATGTTTTATATCAACGTTTAATATGCATATCGTTTGGGCTTTTGTTTGGCTTATCATAACTCCAGTCATATATTCAAATGAATTATTGAATAAATTACAAGAATTTTATTCACAGCAGAAGAGGAATAAGTTTGATATCTTTCAAAACAAATTATTTTTTCTACCATTCCTTTTGAATTGAGATTTAATGGAAGATCTCACCATGCTATTTCAGCTGAAATAACATTTTAATGTGAATTTGAAAACAGCTTTCTATTCGATCGGTTGATAACGAAAAAAAAGTTTAGACTTTTCACTTGAATATCATTTTTCTTTCCGTTTCTCTCATTTCTATTCGCAATTCAATATCAGAGACAATGAGACAAAAGTTTTTAAAACTGTTTTAATGTCTTTTCGATACCGATCTGACAGATATTGAATACCGTATTAGTTATCGGCTTAATGTATGTCTCAATTTGAACCAATGATTCCCATAAATGAATGGTTCACTCGAACAGAATAAAATAGATACCACTCCGATGTTTAGCACAATATTGAGAGCCATTGTTAACCCGGATTACTAACAAAATGAGAGGAAAGGTTTTATGTATTCATTTCATTGCATTAGATTTTGTAATGCGTTAAGAGTTTGGGCTCTTTTTGGGAACTGTCTGTCAGTTATTGTATTTTAGTTTTACTCATTTTCTAAGTATAGTATTTCACTAAAAACCGATCGATTCAAGTGTTGAATGAGGAAAGAGAGGCAAACAATGAATACGAATACATATGACGAACGACAGGCCCTCTTCACAAATAACTATAATCTTGATGTGGGTCTCCAATTACATGAGGAAAACCTTATTATTTATTGAAAAACTCTTTTCTCTGCTCATAATTGCCATCGATTTTAGCTATTCTTTCAAATCATTCAAATCGTCTGTAATTTTCTCGTTTTAATACAAAAAAATGCATTTAATTTTGAAAAACATTTATTGGATTTCTATTTAATATAACATTTATTTCCTGAACTCATATAAACTCTTTTTGTATAGAATTTGTATAACATTTTCAAAGAAATAAGAAAAACATTTTCGAGTATTGATTTTAATCTTAAAACTAAACCAAAATATAATTTGCCTTTTCTTTAAAAAAATAAATAAACACTTATTTTGTTTGTTTTGCTTCAGAAAAGTAGTTTCAAAACAATTTCAATGAAAAAACAAAACAATAGATTAAATATTATTCAGAGAAACTAAAGCAGAATCTCATTAAATAAAGACTAATCACTAAAATATATCATTTTATTGCTTCAAATATCTAAACTATTCTCGATTGTGAAGAGAGAGGGAGAGGGAGGGGAGAGAGAAAATTTTGTTCTCAATCTAATATATAATGAGAACTGTATATCATTTTGATTGAAATTAAGCCAATTTAAGTGACATCTAATTATTGGAATCATTCTGAGCGAAAGATACCAGAGCTGTATTGGAGTCAATGGTATCGCTTTGTATGTCATGTATGTCATCGTTTCGATCAAAATTCTGGTATTTCTTATGGCTGTCCAATAGTAGGGAATCAAACTGAAAGTGAATTAATAATAATTTGGTAATAAATAAATAAATATAAAGCTCTCTATTCTGGTGTCTCTCTTTCCTATTGAAGGCTTATATTCTGGTGTTAGGGAAGCATTGGATGCAATGCATGACATGTTATAAGAGATAAGAGGAGTAATGCTTTTCATCTGATTTGAATTGAAAAGCCTTTAATTTATTATATGAGAAACAAATTATAGTCCAATGCTTTCTATGGATTATTTTTCACATTTCAAAAAGAGAGTCAGAGAGGGACACATACATAGCAGGTCTCCCTCTGCCTGACTCTCCCATTCCCTCTCAGTTGGACTCAAATTAATCATTTTAATAGTTATCCGACGGTCTCTTTGATGAGACAATACATTTGTGGAGAACAATAAGATTAATACCATATCTGTTGTGAGAAATAATTCGTATAAAAAGTTATATAAATAGCGATAGGAATGTCTGTTCCAACTCCTCTGATGGCAAAGAGAGAGGGAAGACATCATTTTTCAAATAGTTTTCGCATTAAGACTATCGATAGTGTATTTGAATTATTTGTCGGTCAGAAGAAAACCCCAGAAATTAATTCAACAAAAAAAATGAAAGAAAGAAATGAAAAATTGTGTCCAAAACAACAGAAACACTTCACTAATGGAAATGTATTTTTCTATTCGGAAAACAATTTATTTCTTTTAATTTCCTGTTATTTCTAAACACATTTTGATTACCAAAAGTATACTTTTGAATAGCATTTTGTCATCAAATATGAAATATAATAAAAGTATTATATAATATTCAATATTGTGTTGAAAACCTACATTAAAGGCTCCGGTATTAGAGAATATATGTCACTCCAGTGTTCAACAGTAATAAAGGGATGTTTTATATGAATTATATAAACATATTATTCGAGTGACTTATTATTGCAATAAATTATAATTTTCTCATTCAATGTGAGTATACTTAGCATTGGAATAGTGGGGAAAATTCCCAAGACTTGTATCCCGGCTCATGCTATCATCAAATTTGATCATTTTCAGGAAATTCTGCTTTAAATCAACGCATATATAATAAAAAGCTCTGAATAGAAGTCAATAAAAGTATTTTTCTGTAATAATTGTAATGAAAGGAAAGTTTTTTTAATTTGGGTTTTAATGTAAGGATTTGTCATCAGTCGGACAACTGTTCGGTTCTCACATATTATTAGACAACAAATCATTTGGTTTTAGGGTTTCCTCTAATTTTGTTTCCATTAGTGAACTAATTGTCAAAAAAATTTGTAATAATAATAATATTCAACATTAAGTGAACATTAAATTCAATGCGAACTTCAGTTTCACATCAAATGAGAGTATATTTTAGAGAGAGTTTTCAAATCGTATTTGAAAAGTGTTTTCGCAGTTTTGATGACCTTTTGTTTGGTAAACAACTTTTGCAGAGATAATGATTAGACCCGTTGTTGTCAACGAAAGTCTTAAGAGAATTGAATTTTATTCACCGCTTTTAACTGATTACGAATGGATCACAATTACCATCGAAGCAGTTCTTATGGTAATGGTATTGATCTCCAACTCTTTGGTGGCGTTCGTTATCGTTAAGTCTCCACTCCTGAGGCACTGTCCCTCAAATATCTGTATTTTAAGCCTAAATATATCGGATCTATTCGGGGGTATATCCGATGCCATAATTCTGATGACATTAATATTTGACGAGAGTTTGGGGGCAATACTGACCTGTCGTATACGATATCTAATGGCAATCACTTGGATCTTATCATCGCTTCACAGCTTATTAGGCATTACTGTCGACAGGATTATAGCCGTTTGCCATCCATTGAGATACTCAGCGATTGTCACAAACCAAAGGCTAATCTTCGTGTTGACCCTCTTCTGGTTGGACGCCCTCTTCGTCGGGTGTTTCACTCTATTCTTCAGCGAAAACGACTGTTACATCTGTGAACCCGTTCTATGCCTACCCCACGAATACCTAATCTATTTCTGTGTCCACTGTTTGGCGATAATTATTGTCATAATTTGTTGTTATCTCAAGATCTTTATGATCGCCAGACTTCAGGAGAAGAGGCATAACATCTATACAATTGATGGCAGATTTGGTTCCGCAACCTTTTGGCACCGGAAGAGATACGTCCGAACACTAGTTATGGTGTTTTCAGTGATATTGCTATTCATAGTTCCGATTATCTTAATTATAATCATTGAACTAATCAATGGAAATGACATAAGTCTACAAAACGCCAGAATTATTGCGAGTCTTATCTGTCAGTCGACGGCTATCCTTAACCCAATTGTCTATATTTGGAGGAACCGACGGTTTGTCTACTCATTCAACAGAATATTTTTGAAGACCGAGTGAATTAACTCTTGGATATTTTTTTTCTTATTTATTTATCTTTTTAGTATTTAATATCATTAATATTTAATCATTATTTTTTGATTTTTATTAATATTTTACCATTAATAAAATTTAATTAGCAAGCTTAATTACCTTCCAGATCATTACTGAAATAATCAAATTAGATATTAGCAAGGCAATGTCAAATGCAATTAAATTTTAATCACAGTCTTCACTAATTTTTTGGTCTCGAAATTCATTTCAATATTTGAATTTCAAATAACCATTAATTGACAGATGAATGATATGTTGCCTAATAAGAGGTCAGCACTTTATATGTCTACTAATGATTGTCCACTCCTTCAGTAAATGTCATTTAATATGTGACTGACCTCTAAATTCATTAGTATTGGCGCTAAAACTGCTGACAACTTATGATTTAAAGACAAATGATGTCCGGAAACCGTGACTCAAGTCTTATAGGACTTACATTATCTCAAAAAGTATTGAAATATATTTATAAACAAATGTTTTGTTTTTTAATAATTTTGATTATAATTTGATTAATGATTTTAATGAATTAATTTAATGAATATCTTTAATCAAAAAAATATATAATTCATTAATCCGTCGATTTTGAGAGGAAACTGTTTTTCGGTGTCAGCGACCGATCGGTAAGTCTTAAGACTATCTTTAAGTGACTATTATTTTAACTATCATTTAGTGGTTACCAAAGCATTAAGAGTTGAATCAACTGATAATCTAATTGATTAGTGAAATGCATTTGTCTGAGCCATTGTCTGAGCGATAGCAAGATAATGCCCAAGCTCAATTCCATTGAAATCCAATAGATTTGAATCAGGTCCATCTAAATGATAGATTGAATGAACAATAATTATCATACAATCATTGAAAACAAGCAAAAGAAGTGGTATTTCCATAATTCAAATAATGATCTCTGCCTTCAGACTCACTAATAGTCAGAAATACTATTATTTTATTTTAATTTAAATACAATTATAATGAACTCAACGTTTCGTTTCGTTATATAATACTCTTTGATTGATATGTAGTCCTAACAAAAGTTTTTTTGCCTCTTATTCTGTCCTCTCAAACACTTTCCGCATATTATATAAGAACAGGTCATTTGTATTGTTGTTATTGAGTCTCAAAATTATAGCCCAAAAGGTATCCAAAAAAATAATAGCAATTATTTTGACAACAATTCTCTTCAAATCTCTTTAATTGAATTCAATTTTCCGTTTCATTCAATTATTTTCATTTTCCGACTGAAAGACTTTTAACGAAAAATTTATTCAAATCTCTTATAAATCTATATAATTATAATCCGATTGAATACAGTGTTTAAGAGTTTGATTGAAAGAAAGGTTTGTTTTGCGTTTGAATTGTTTTTCAATAGTTTTTTTTCTCAAGTGTTTAACTTTTGTGTAAACTATTTGTCCGTCTATTGAAAAGTTCATTAGGTTTTGAAGTTGTGTGCCTTGAGCTGAGCTCAAGTTTCAACTCATTTTTTATACGAATTGATTATTAATTGTTTGGAAAGAGCCTTAAGACAAGTAATTACTTAAACGTTGATTACATACGATATTCAAAATAAGTCTATAAATATGTGTTTAGTTTTCTGTTGTTTTGCTGCGGATAAGAGAAAATCAACAAAAACTTTATGATAGCAAACATTCTTCCGATATATAATACTCTTGGTTTGAACGGCATTTCCTGATGGATATCATTAAAAACTATCGGAAAATAATTTTTTATCAATCATTTTGATCTAAAGTCAGTTTTGGTTGTTTGCCGGATGAAAAACGAGTCAAACATTTTGATTGATTATTCAAAAATGAATTTTCTCTATACCTCTAATTTATTTCAGTCAACAACAAAAAAACAACTCATATCTGGAAAATGTGTTTTCAATTTTCAATTTGTTGACTAATTTTCTTGAAAAACGATAGCATTTCGTGAATTTCAATAATTGATATCAAGTTTATTCTTCTTTTGAAACAATTTCTGTAAAAATATAAAAAATTGTTTCAATAGTATTGTCAACAGTTTTATGCATTTTTAAAGAACTCGTAAAACATGTGTTTATTATTTTGATTCACACGAGTATTCAAATACATATTTATTTGATTCAGTATTCCGTCAAAACATAACTCATATAACTATTTGTTGAGTGAAAAACAAAACGAATACTAATTTTAGTTTTGATAAAAGTTTTGATGAAATTAAGTGCTTTTCATTTGCATAGCTTTCAGTCTAACAATCAGAGCAATAAATCTGTTGTTTATTTTGCAGTTGTTTTCACTTTTAAAGTCCGGCTATAAATCATTTGATGGGGTTTTGTCTGAAAAGACATTATTTTATGCAACTCTTTAGAGCCTATTATATAAAACACACAAAAAAACATTTTAAAAGAGTCACTAATTTTTATTTGTCTTATCTTTTGCTCCGTTCCTCTCATCTCTAGCTTTGAGTTGTGTATCGACTCAGAGCCTAATTATCAGACATTTTATTATATTGTCGTCTAATTATCATTTCTCATGTAATTTGATTGAGATTTATTGGAATCAAAATAATTTCCATTTGTCTCAACCCTTATAATCATTACAATTGTGCCGAAGTTATGCCATTTCCGAACCCTTTCCATTATTTTTGAACCCCTTTTCCTAAACATCTCTTTGTAGTCACTATTTCTTAGCCAAACATATTATACGATAATTACATCCAATTAAGGCATAAATAATTCGTTGAATTTTATATAAATCTTTATTTTTATATTTTTCTGATATAAGTCTCGCATAAAATGGTAATCATTGGCTCATAATTGTTGGTCAAAAGTATTTGAAAAAAGGTTTGTTTTGGTCGACATCTATAACAAGAGTCGGATAAGAGTTGAAGACTTTTATGTTAATCGCATTAAATGTTAATAACAAATGAAATATATTTCCCATTTATTTGTCGTTATTGTTATTATTATATAATTTTTGCGATGAGTTATAGTCTTCAGGAAATATCTTCAGCCAAATGAAGAGAAATACTTAATCATAATCTGATTATCTCTTAACTTATTTCTGATGTGACTCTAATTGCTTTGAGTTCTGAGTTTTGTCTCATTTTTGTTAATAATTTTTGGCGAAGACTTAGGACTAGAAGTCGGGAGCGAAACATTGAGTTCAATAGTGCTGTCCTTGAATTGAATATTTCTTTCTTTGATAACAACAAACAAAGTGGTAGTCCTTTATATGAATTAAAGATCCGTCAAAAATATAGAGTTGGAAGTGATGTGAAGTGATGTCAAATTATTAGCCGAATATATATTTGTGTTTCACTCCTCTGCCATAACTTGAAATGAAAGGTCAGAAAACTTTTAGGAACGGCTATCAACGCGATCTCCAGAGCATAACAAAAACAGTGCAAAACTTGAAGTAGACCTCACTTTCAGATCTAAGTCTAAGAAACTTTTCTTTGCAAAGAAATTAGTGGATAACCAGGGATTACATCTGTCTTTCCTATTGAATGAAATTTTGGAATTCAATAAAAATTTTGAACAAAAAGTAATGAAATTTTTCTTTCAATCTATAAATTTAATCCAAAATATATTAAAGTCTTTTTCATTTTATTTCAACCAATTCCTACGTAAGTCTGATTTTATTGAATGGAATGCCTGTATGGCTATCCCCTGACCGGGCATTCAATTTCTTACTATTGTGTGACTCTTGTCTCTGTCAGTGTCTGTACATGAATTCACTTTCAGTGTCAGCCACCCATCCATTCATTGAATCGATTGATTCATTTGATCATAAATTGGTATTATTTATACTTAACTTTTTTGAATCATTGCTTATATGAAGTCCAATAAGTATTAGACATTAGGAACTCATCTCAACTCTAAGTCCAACATTTCCTTCAATTTTTATAATTCTTTCCTTTTCTTCGTCTTTACTCTTATTCATCACTAATTCTGTCCTTTTCTTCAGTATTTGAGTTATTCGGTTGACTCTCTATCCAATACCTCTCCATTCAATACATAAGACTTTGCACTTAATTTTTTTTCTTCTTCCACTACTGACACAAGAAGTGTTTGATTGTCTAAAAAAATGTTTGAAATTGAATCAAATTATTGGTTGAAAGCATTTTAGTTGTTTCCCATTCTTCCACTTTATTCTGAGCCACTCTTTTGCCACTAGTTTTTGATTTTTGTTTTCACATTTTTAGTACCGATTCCCTGAGCCATGAATTGGTATTTATTTTTGAAAATTGTTTTCTAAGGTCTGTCTGTCTCTCAAACTAAACATTTATTTGAAACGACTCTTAAAATCTTTACATTTGTTTTAACGAAAGTCTAAATAAAAATTACTTTAAGTCTTGAGATTTAAACCCAATTTAATACATAATTCAATGAAATCTTTGGCAAACATTATCTTACATTTTATACTCGATTTTCCGTTTTTATTAGCCATTCATACATTCATTTCATTTATTTTCGGTGTTTTTCTCTGATTTTCTTCTTTCGGAAATATATTTTATGTTATTTTTTATTCAAATTACAATATTTTTGTTGTATTTCGTTGTATTTCATCGCGTTTTCTGTTTCCAAAACATTTGTATAAAATCTATTAATATATGTTAAGTGAGAATAAGTTATAATTTTTTTTTACATTTAGTTTTTGTTTATTGTTTTTGTCACTCATTAGTCTGACTCTCATTACACGCAATAAAATTTATTTTTGTTTGACTTTTAATCAGTAAAATAGTTTTGATCTCAATTTGGAAAATATTTTTGTTTTGTTTTTTAGTTAAATGTCCAGAATTTTTGGTCATCCTTTCAATCGTGTGATACTATATGACTGTCAGTTAAGGGAATTCATTATTATTTTTTTGGCAATTGTCTGAAGTATTGATGATTTGATTGCGTGACAACTAATTAGTCTGAGAGCCAAAAATGTTAGTAACACTACAAGAGAGGCATAGCATAGGGAGAGAGAGGGAGAGGGATAAATAGAGGAGAGATGCACTATATTTTTGCCGTAAATTATTAATATTGCCGTACATTTGGCGTACATTTGCCTGAATTGTGTATTTCGATAGCGAATCGATTGAACACAACATAACAAACGCATACATAATATTAGAGTTCAGGAATCGATTGAATACATGTTTTATAGTATCGGTTAATAAATTCTTTCATATCATCAAAAGTTATATTTTTATCTCCATTTGTAATATTAAAAGTAACTTAAACTACAATTTTGTTTCAATTTTGAAAACATACAGTAGTTAACCAGTAATTTGAGTACAAAATTGGACTCTTGTTATGTAATACCTATTTTTGTGTAGAAATTGGTATTCCGTGAATTGCTTGTTGAAACTTTATTGACAGAATTTTTGGCCTTGTTAAAATGTACTGCAGAATATTTTATTAGGACAGACGACATGAATCTCATGCATATGTATCGCAAACAATATTGTAATTTACGGAAAGAAATACATTATTCTCGAGTTTTCGATATCTATTGTAATGTATATCAGTATAAGAATAGTGTCTTTACGTTAACGTCTCGTCGATTGGGAGGAAACTCTTCTAATCTAATACTCGAAGCTCTTATTCAGAGCTAAAGATAGCGATTGTCTTCTATTTTGTTATATATTTTTTTGTTATACTTTTATTCTTCTTAACGATAAAATAAGAACACCTTTCGATAGTTTGTATGCATTAGTGATATAAGCCATAAGTGAGTTACGATTGCAAACATATTGAGACACTCGCCTACGAAACCGATGGACGAGTTGTTTGAGCACATGAACAACAAATCACATTTCAATAGCCATACCTATTCTCTATGTGTTTTGGCAGACATTAGAACAAAAATTTGATACAAAACGAAGAAAAGCGAAGAAAAATATTCTTATCAAATAAGAGAGAGACTAAAAGTGCTATATATGGAGGCATTCCTTTTGACATATATTTCCTCTCAATTCATTCCTTAGCCATAGTTTCGTAACTAAACGTAATTTACGAAAATATTGATTTGTGCGCTAAAACCAACTCAACATCATTTCAGGTCTGCTCTCCTCTGGCGCCCCGACCGACACCGCACGCAATCATATCGTTATTGCCTTACGACTACTGACTGCCAGATGCCGAAAGAGGCGCCACAATCACTACGGCTATGAATTTCGGCCACTTATTGCTCTCACATCCAAAGCACTAGAGTTTGGGAAAACTGTTTCGTCAGTTGTTTTCAGTCCTCATAAACTACGAGTCGATTCGTAGGGCTTTCCGTTCAGTTGTTGTCAACGAATGAATGATATTCTCATATAAGTTGAGCTGACTTTTCACTATTCTGTGCTTTTTCTGCTTTATTTTGATCAGAATGTTGACCATCGCTGAGACATTGCAATACTTTTTGTGAATATCTTCTGAATTGTGTTTAGACTTTGCAAAGATTACACCAAAAAGACATCGATTGAAGTCATTTGGAATTATCACCAATTGTTCAACAATTCAAAGGTAAGATATTTTCCTATTATTCTTCATCTTGTAAGCCATCCATTGCTTGATGTAATGATTATGATAACAATTGTTCGACCAAATTCTCTCTCTCTCTCTCTCTCTCTCTCTCTCTCTCTCTCTCTCTCTCTCTCTCTCTTCGTTTGTCTGTCTGTTGGACAGAATAAGAAGAGAGACTCGACTTATATCTGTTAT
>JAQIXV010000270.1:0-55145 GCA_034700625.1 Tectocepheus velatus
ATTGTGGCGTCCATTCAGTGATAGGAATACCCGCAGAAGAAGTGGACATTTCTTGAGCCGAAAAGAACCGGTTTTTTATTTAAATTTCGACAAATTTCAGACAAAATGCATACCTTTTCTCTATCAATAGGTTTGTTCTCATTTTGAATGTCTTGAGTGGGAACTACTGCTGATGTCATTATTGATAACTTGAATTAAATCCAAAATTTAATTAAAATTCAAAAATCAAATAAAAATCAAATGATTTTCAATTTTTGTTTGTTTTCAATACAAATGACTAAAAGCGCCGCCTTTTGGCTCTTGTTTTGGATAAATGTTTTCATTTGGTTTTGTTTTGACAACAAATCAAATAAATGTCAAAAATGTCTCAAATTTTGTCTCAAAATATGTCTTCAAACGAAACTAATGTAAGACTTGTTTTAATTGAAATTAAAGTTGAATTTTGTTGATCTCTTCAGCAATTGTTTGACTCGGATTCGGTCAACAGAATGACCAAAGAAGTGATCGAAACAGTGATCGGAGGCAATACATACCAACACTCCAAAGTCAACAACTGGTCCAACGCTATCGTTGAACAAGTTTTACAGCAATTAATTAAATTAAATAAAAGCTTCAAATATGTCGGTAAGGGATGAATGACAATAGGTTTACATAAAATGATTGACTCGTTATTTGTTGTTTAAGTGACCTGCGCTATAATCCAGAAGAATGGAGCGGGTCTTCAGACGGCCACCAGTTGTTATTGGGATAACTCAACCGACAGTAACGCAACCATTCGTTGGGAGAATAAGAGCCTTCACTCAATCGTTCAGATATTTGCTGTCGCCGTCTGATTGACCACTGATTCCCACTTTTATTACATTTAAAACAACTTTTTATTTATAAAACATTTGTTTATTATATTAATTAAAATACAATTTATTTATCGTTGAATTCAAATGTCTTAATGAGTAATGAAATTAATGCTTAAAAATGACCACAAATTGTATGAAAACTGATTTTAATTCATTTAACACAAAACTTATAAAACAATTCATAGGAATACTGTTTATAACGCTTTTCATTAAAAAATAGGAAACAATTGAAAAAAATAATTAAGTTTTTTAAAAAACAATTCAATACTTATCTTATGGCAGATCTGTTGTAGTGATCGTTCGGATCACAAACTCAGTTGTCGTTGTCTTCGGTTTTTTGTTTTTCTTATTGTCTTTTAATTTGTTTTTTGGTGTTTGAGTCGAATTATTCTTTAATGGCGAAGAGAAGGCCTCTTTATTGAGGGGGTAGTATAGGGGGGAGTCGGCACAATTGACATTATACCACCAATCACATATTAGGTACTCCTGGCTGAATATCGTTCCATTGGGACAAAGGAATGTGTGTTTATTCGCTCTTAGATTACCGTTACAGCTGTGGTAGACCTGACACCCGGTGTTCATATCCGCGTAAAATCCGGGATATGTCTGTTCTTTGCAGTCGAATGGCGTCGGAGGGATCCGATCGTATGTCGGATAATCGACTCCAGCACTTCCCGGAACGTTATGCGGATTTTTGAATGCCTTTCCCGACGGCAAATATCCGGCGCCAAAGTTGCCCGGAATGGTAGGATTTCCCGGCGGTCGGGGCTTCGGAACTGAATCGTCATTTTTTGGAAGAGTTCTGTTCGTTGGAGTGACGATCCGTAAAGAGTTTGAGTCGAAGTTGTTTTGAGTGGAATTATCCAAAGGAATCAATTCGTAGTCAACTTCTGTCACTTCAAACGGAGATAAAGTTGTAGTCTTTTCTCGTCTTCTCGTCGTTGGGATAGGAGTTGTCGTACTCGTCGTCGTTGACACCCTCTGTATCCGTCTTCTTGGAACAGCTCTACGTCTGGTTGTGGTTCGTTCTGTTGTCGTAGTTCTTTGGGTTGTTGTGGTCGGCCTCTGAGTGGTTGTCGGTCTCTGAGTAGTTGTCGGTCTTTGAGTTGTCGTCTGTTCAGTTGTGGTTGGAGTCGGTCTCTGTGTTGTTGGGCTTTGAGTCGTTGCACTTATCGTATGGTTTATTGAGTTGAAGTGATTCCATCTGCGCCTCACATTAGGTCTATCATTGAGCGACAATTGTCTCAAAATGGTATTTCTTGTAGTAGTTTCCGGTGACGTAAATGTAGTGCTTTCAGTATTTTCAATGTCTTCAAAATCTTCAAAACTTTCTGTAGTCGTCGGCGCCTCTGTTGTAGTCGTTGTGGTAGTGGTTGTCGTAGTTGTGGTCGCTTTTGGTGTCGGTTTCGCCACATTCTTCAGATTCTTAGACTTTTTAGTGATTCTCTGTCGAGCCTTAAGATTAATAGTCATCGAATCAATTAAAGGGTTTATAGATTTAGAGGAAGAGCTCGTATTCTTCTTCTTGTTTGAAGAGACCAAAGAGGACTTCGGTCTGAAGACAGATTCGGGTGAAAAAGTTGAGGTCACTGTTAGGATGTCGTCATCGAATACGACGGAACTGGTTGTCGACGGCTCAGCCTTTGTCTCAATTGTTTCCTTTTTGGGATTAATTCGGATATTCTGAGACTTTTTATTGTTGGAGACATTTATCCGGTTTATAGACGACTCGGTTTCGTTTCGGACTATAATTATCATAAGATTTATGTTATATTCAGTTTATGTTCAGTTCATTCGATTAAAATCATTCATAAATTCGATGAAAAATTCATTTTCAGACATAAATCTATCGTTTCATTGAATAAAATTCGTAATTAAATGCAATAAAATGTTAATTGAATTATAAATTATATATAATTTCCTCAATTAAAGAGAGATTTGCATTAATTCGAGCGAATAATTACATAATGTTTGAGACAATCTTCAAATCTCGCATTAATTGCAGAGAAAGTCGAAGAGTCTATAAATAAGTTAAGAAGTCTTTCCCTTTCAAGAGCTTAGTCTCACGAAATGGATTAGTTATGAAAACCAAGAATAAAGTGTTCAATCAAAGGGAACTGCTATTCTTCTTACGCCCAAAATTCTTAAGAGTTTTTCTTTTGTTTTGCCAAACATTTCAAAGTATAGTCTATTATTATATTTGAAGTAATTAATAGAAATGATTTGTTTCCCACTCATATGTATCTTCAGATCCGCTTTATTTTGGATCAATTATTTAAATTCAATTCATGAGAGAGTTATGAATAAAATATAGGTTTATATAATTGGGTTAAGAATTCCTTAGGATTTCTTACTTTTCTCATCTCTCAGGGGTTGTTGAGATTTGAATGGTTTAATACGAGTCGGACTGAAGAACTGAGCCCTTAGTGTCCTTCTGTCGAGATTTCCTCCTCCATCGTCGTGGTCTTCGATCACAATAATACCAGTTTTATCGTTCAGATCAGATGGAAGTGGAATCACAATACTCTTCAAATAAATTATTAATTCAAAGAATTTCATACAAATATAGAGCAGTGAAGTGGGAGGAAAGGGTTAGCGATAACAATAATTATAGTGATTTACAAATTATAAGTTATATTAAAATAATTATAACTTTAAAGTCATTAATAAATTTAAAATTCAAATACAAGTAAATCATAGCTTTCATAAGGAAAGAGAAGTGATCAACGATCTAGCAAAATCAAAAGTGTCAACATTTGTTTTGCAAATTGGATTCACTGAATCAATAGTAAAATATTTGCGAACAAACATCTCATCAAAGTTTGATCGAAATTTAGGCATAACTTGGAAAAGCATTTCTAAAAATTGCTTATATCGAGGATTCAAATAAAATGGATCAATACCTGAACCGCCTGTCTATTCCTTGAATTTCTGCTGATAGGAAATGTGATTGTGAAGGGCTTCTCTGCGCTGGCTATTGGTTGCTCTTCCTCTTCATCTGTGGAACTGTCTTCATATGTGATAAACGAAGAGGTCAGTGATTCTTGAGGCTTAAGAAGCGGTGAATTGAGAGCCGTTTCGGAGTCCGATTGTTGAGTCCTGTCGTTTGGTGGCGATAAGCCGATGATCGCCAGTTCCGCATCACTTAATCCTTTGAATCGGTCCTCCGATTGGAGAGTCGGCACCGAAGATGCAAAACAAGTGAAAGTTATACCTGTTTTCGATGATTAAATTTTTGTCAGATTTGAGGGGAAATACATGAGTGGAAGACAGTGAGTGACAAGACTTACATAAATTAATAAATAGAAACAAAATATAAAACATTATTCGAGAGTAGAGTTGAGAGACATATGTGTGACAAATGATATTAAGTAATGAACGACTGATTCGTTAAGTTTTGTGAAATGATAAAAGTTTTTTGCTGTGAATACCGTTCCTTTTTATTAGATAAAGGCTCTGATTCTTAGCGATTGCAGTCCATATAAGCAGAAAATGGGTCTTTAGGTCACTCCTCATCAAACAAGTGCTGCAGCAGCGGATGATCAGCACAAGGGATGATCCAAACACTTGTTTTAATTCTCTTCTTTTCACTCGCAATACAATCGTTTGGCCAAAGAAAGAGAGATTTGGTCTAATGTTGGCCACAGTTCAGAGAGTGGCTAATCGTCGGGATCGGAGGGTTTGGCTTCAAATTGATAGCTTTGTTGGCTTTAAACAACTTTTCAATTATATCTTCTTTCGAAGCAATAATTTAATGAATCGGTTGATCACTATTGTCGGCGCAACCGATAGATTCGTTGCACTCAATCTCAAACTCAGTCCTCAAACTCATAGCCAAACACTTGTATTGGTTTTGATTTATACAATTTTCAAATGAACTTTCGCTTAGAAAACAATCAAAACAATCATAAATCTAAACAAAAATTATTCTATACTTCACTCGAATATTATGTTTGAACTTATGGTTAGTTTTGAATTTGAAAAATGAGTGGAAAAAAAATAAAATTGAAATAATATTTAATAGTATGTAATCTTCAGGGCTTTTAATTTACTAATAGTTGGAAATCACTTTTTTAAAGACACAAATTATAGTTGAAGTCATTCTTTTCATAAAAAATAATTACATTTTGGGTTCAAAACTCTTTCTTTGGTTACATTGAAGTCAATTAAGTTTTTCACTCAATTCTAATGGGATTTTAGGCTTTCATTCGTTGGTTTCCATTAAATTATGAGAATATCTCTTAATCTCTGAGTCTATCCGAGACTCTAACTGTTATTTCTGTCCTAAAAGTTATACCACAGGAGGAGAGGGTTCACTGCATTTGCTGTTGGGAACAAAGTTTTAATTGCTTTGGGAAAAGATGTCATTAAAAGTGAACTTTATTTGCATTTAAAAATACAAAACATAATTAGAAATCGTGTTTAATTCGTGTATATATTTGCCATAATTAGTCAAAACCTGTAATTCAATTTGTCTTAAGTCTTATTACAAAACTATACAAATATTTAAACAAAGTTTTTATGTCTTTTATTTATTTTAATTCAAGTGAAAAGTCAGATACGATTTTAGTAATTGTAACACTAATTGCGATATTTATGCCATTTATAGCGTAAAAGGATTTTTAGTAAATCTTTTCTATCGTTTCTATCAAACAAATGATTTGAGGAAAAAGAGATTTTAATCAAACATTTCGCTCCATTTTATCAACAAATGCCTGACGTTTCCGATTCTGGCCTTTCATTCAATACAAAAGATTTTATAAGTATTTGATGTGAAAAATGAATGAAACAAATTTGGATAAGTCTTTAAAACTTCATCCATTCAATTGAAATCTAAATATGATTTTAATTACTTTACTCTAATATTGTCCGCAAAAGTATCGATAGATTGGAAAACAAGTTTTGAAACACAATATGCAAAAGTGTTGTACTTTTGAGAGGATTTTCAATTTAATTTTCTCTGATATAATGAAAAGCAATATATCAACAATTGTGTCAAATATTGAAAGTTTCGTTTGTTTTTCATTCAAAAATAAATAAGTTTTGAATTAATATTTTCTCAGGAATTAAGAGAGTCTTATAGTTTACGCCCAAATATAAAAGCAATTACAGATATATCTGAAGAAAAAAAAATACTTTCGTTATATTAAAAACACTTCTCATTCAATGCTAAGCAAAAAATCTTCAATTTTTTTGAAGTTTTGGTTTTTAGTTTCATTTGTTATGAAGAGAGAAAAAAAATTTAATATTTTGAAATAAGACTTCCGTAAAGTGTTTAGACAGAGAGGAGTAGTTTTTGGGTTAATTGCTGTGCAAAAGACGTAAAACTTTATCCAATTGTTATTTTTATCAGAGAATAATGCACTCAAAACAACTCAAAAATTCATGTCTTATATAACAACAAACGCTAAACATATATATAGAAAGAGAAAGAGAGTGAAGAAGAAAAATATATAATTCCGATGGAATCCGAAATGAGAACAGACCAGTCAGAAGAGGTCAGTCCTACAAAACAATACTAATGTGTATCAAATCTGACTATTGCTTGGCATAGCTCTCAACAAAAGAGTGCCTTTAGATGAGGTATGTTTAGCTCACAATCAGAGATCATTTATTTCTTATTTTTATTATTATTTCGCACTCTTTTTAACTATCGACTCATTCGTCAATTTTTTTGCTCAAACTTTTCAATAAAAAAGTTTTTGCAAAAAAGAAAGTGAGCAAGCTAATAAGAGCACAACAGAGAAGCACCTCTACCCGGACTCTTCTTCTCTGCCTAATTAAGTCAATGAAAGCAAATCTATTTAACAAAACACTATAATTAATAACAAAAGATAACATAAATTAAAGCGAATTCACGTTTTTTAACGAAATTCTTGACTAAGAAAGTAATTAATTTAAAAGCATTTCAAGTGATTTGAAAATTAGATTAATTTTTGGTCACAAACAGAGGTTTTTTAGGGGAAAACATTAGTTCCGCACTTATTATTCATTATTATCATTATTGAGAGAAACAATATTTGAAAATTGAAATTATCTAGCACACATTACGTGATGCGAATATTACAATCGTCAATGAATTAGGAGATCTAATGGGAAAACAATTGACAAAAGTCTTCATTCAGTTCATACCTAATGTTAAGAATAAAATTTGTTCAGAAATAAAAACAAAAGAAATTATTTTTTTTTTCTTTTATGGGAAAAAAATTTAATCCTCTGAACAAAACTTATGTAAAACACATGACTTCAATACAAAAGCAAATAATTAAAGCAAAATAACTGTGAAAATAGATTTGATGTCAAAATTCAATCAATAGTTTTCTTAACGAAATGATAAATGATATGAAGAATAAGAATAAAACCAATTCCTGAAGACTAACCTCTTTTTGGTCCAAAAGTTTAATTGAAAATCTATTGCATAGAAAGTTATCGTTATTTTGTTCAATGATTTCATAGGAAAACAATTAATGATTAAAACTTCAAGAAATTGAATGAATTTGATAGGAGTCGACCCCAACTTATCTAAAAACCGGTAGACTAAGTGTCCTTCTGTTGAGATTTCCTCATCCGTTGTCGTCGTTTTCAATGATGAACCAGTTTTTCAGATCAGATGGAAGTGGAAACAGAATACTCTTACAACAAATCATTAATTCAAAGAGAATTACAAAGAATTTCACACAAATATAGAGCAATAAAGTGGGAGGAGAGGGACAGCCATACAATTAACTGTGATTTACAAATTATAAGTTATATTAAAATAATTATAAATTTAAAGTCATTAATAAATTTAAAATTGAAATAAAAGTAAATCATAGTTTTCATAAGGAAGGAGAAATGTTCAAATGATCAATGAGCTTGCAAAATCAAAAGTGTTAATTTGAAATTTGTTTTCCAAATTGATATTAAGTGAATCAAATGCGGACATAACTCCCATCAGTTTTGATCCAAATTAAGACAATTTTAAATAAAAATTAAGAAATAATGCCTTTCAATGGATGGACTACTTGCGGAGGACTTCTCTCCAGTTTTCTTCATCTGTCAGCACATGATATGCGAGGAATTAAGTGATTGAAGGTTAAGAACCGATCAATAGATTAGATTTGAAATCAAGTCTTTTATTGTTTTTTATTAAACAATTAAATGGAAATCAAATACAATATTAATGCCAAACATTTCTATTGATTAGTATTAGGACCGCGACGTCTGCCAAAGGTCTGAACGACATTAACGAATCGCCGATTGTATTGCATCCGACGCTTAGCTCTTCCGGTCTTTTTCTTTCTCTTCTCCTGTTTCTCGACTTTAGGTGTCTGTCCCTTCACTTTACCGGCTCTGGCGAGTGATCCGTGAACTTTACCGCCTCTGAGTCGGACGCAGACATCAATATATTCTCCGTCTCTCAGTTCAGAGCCGATTATCTTCTGTTCCTCATCGAGAGGACGACCGCAACAGTAGAGGACCTGTTCTTCTGTCGGAATATTTTCGGCGCTTTCGATAAAAATCTAATTAAAGACAAAAATAGAAAACAAAAGACAATTGAAGTGACAATTAGTCTGAGAAACGACACAAAAGTTGTTTTCATCTGAAAAATCTAATTAGTCTTACCTTTAGTTCAAAGATATCATCGTTTGGTTGAACTTCAAAGCAATGGGTTTGTTGTGAACGCAAAAAGATATGCATTTTTGACATCAATTCAATACCAGACCTGACTTTCAAATCAATTCAAACATAAGTTCTTTGTTTTTGGCAATAATTAGATGAAAACAAATGATTAAAGCAATCAATTGATGATTACCTCAATTAAAGAGTGGATTAAAAACTTAATTAAATAACGAAAACATACCTTACGTTCAAAACTCGTTGAGGAAAAGGAAATGATTTACAGACATGACATCTGACGTCACCTCCAATTGATCCCTGCATTACATCAATTACGTCACTCAATTGAATTTGACAATTTGTCCCTAGGTAATTGACGGAATTAAATTGACGGTAATTAAATTAAAACTTCTATTATATTGAAAATAATTAAATTTTTGTTAAATAATAACATTTTTTTTATTTATTTATTTACAATCAATTATTGGATACATTTGGCGATTGATTGGATCCGTTGTCTCAAGAATTGTCTGACAACTTATTCGTTAAAAGATAACAATATTTACAAAATTAATTGATTTGTTGTTCCGTTGCTATACGTTATCCATCGGAAGGAAGTGTAGTGTCGGCGGTATCTCAAATTGTGGCGGTTTTGGTCGGGAAATGTCAAACTGAGCGCTAATACTGCCATTACTTCGTCTTCTTTTGCTCTTTCGGTGACAAAAACTGCAGATAATTATAATAACGAGAAGAGTGGCCGCAGAGGCGGCGCCTCCAATCATAACAAAATTGTATTCCCTCTGTTTTTGACCTAAAAACACAAAAATCACATTAAATCTCATTTGAAGATATCTTCGACGGGACTGACAATTGAATTCATCCGAATGATCGGAATGACCACAATTGGGGATTGCATTGCAATTAAGAGCCGGAGAAATGCAATAACCACTGGAAGCGCATCGGAATTGATCGCAGGTAGCGCTCGGATCCCGGATTTCAGTAAAACTGGCTCTGAATCCCTTCGCGCCGACAGCCTTTTGGGCCGTAAGAAATCTGATCCAAAGAATAGAGATTTAGTTTTAAAAACCAAAATACAATAAATTGATTAATATTTACGAAATTTTGAGCAAATTAGAGGTGGATATCAGTTCACTCGTTTCGTTGTTGAGTTCAAATCCGCATAACTCTACCGGTTGTTGACTCAGGTCTAACCAAACCCTAACCACAGCACCAGAACATCCTCGAGCTGTTGGTCACCAATTAAGGGCTCATTATATGAATAATTAATTTGAGAGCGGAATACATACACGAGGGCTCGCCTTCCACTAAGAAGGTTTCGAAATTGAGAAGCACTTTGTACCTTGGTCGCACCTGGATGTGCCAAGAGCATACTTGTTTATGTGGCAGATATCCGTGCGGATAGTTTGGAGTAGTGACCCAACCGTTCTCCCGACCGGTTATATTACTGCCACAATCTTTTTAAAAATAATTTTCAGAGTTATTTCCAAAACTATAGTCACTTAATATAAAAATGAGAAAACAATTCAACTCTAACTTCAAAAGTCTATAAAACTGTAAAAAATATATTGATTTGCAAAACTTTAATCAAAAGTTGCAATCAATAGGAAACCAGTCCTCTGTACAGACTCTGTAAACCTGTGCTTATGTTCTCAATTAGAAGTTCTGATAAGTTTAAAGTCAGACAAAAATTATGGAAAAGACAACAAACGATATATAAATCTACTGAAAGTAATTCAAAAGAAATATTTGTGTTGTCTTTGAGAGGAATAAAACTACTATTTTGGGAACAAAACAAGTATTTCATAATATATTTAACTGAAATCAATATTAAAACACATTTATATAAAATGTAATTGAATTGAAAGACTGAGAAATGTTTTGAAGACTTAAATAAATAATTATTAGAGAATCGATTGAATACCTAAACGATTGGTGGATTCAACGAAGCTATAGCTGGCGCTGAAACCACTGGAGACTCCGGTGCCGTCTGTACTCAAAATTATTTTCATTCGATTAACGCCGAAGTCTGAATAGATAGGACCGGGAGCTGTAGCGCCGCAATAGCGGCCGTATTTAATCTCACGACCGCTGGGAAGGACTTCATAGATCTCAAGCCAGTCCTCTGTACAGACGTCGTTATAACCGGCGACTGCTTTCTCGGGATGTATTCGGAAGTGATTGAACACAAGTTTGACCTGTTGTCCACTTTGGCCGAAAAATTCGTATATGCAGTACGTGTTGGAGGGATAGTTACTCGGGTGTCGGGGAGAGTTTATTTCACCATTTTTTGTGCTCTCACTCACGTATGAGAAGTGGCACTGACCAGAGGGTGAAGGAGTGCCGGGCACTTTATAGTCTGTTTGGAATGTATACCGGGCTTTAAAGCCCTGTCCTTGAGTTGAGCCGCTACTGAACACTATAACTAGAGTCGGCCCTTCGGATAAAACAGGCGCCGGAAGGGTTTGACCACAAAAGACATAATCAAATTCTTCGACGGCGTCGTGACTTTGAGTATAGAGTCGAACGTAAGCGTCATTACATCTGATCCACAAAATTATAAATCAATTGTTATTTAAATGAATGAATAAATGAATGAAATACTGACTCATTTGGATCAGTGGCCGGAATCTCAAACTTTTCAAACGCGAGACCAACTCTTTCCAAATGTTGAGAGTCTTGGAGACCATAAATATAATACTTGCAGACAATGTTTGAGTGATAGAGGAAGGGATAGTTTGGCGAATAGACCGTTCCGTTTGATTCTTTACGGCTGAGAATCTTTTGGTCGCATTCCGTGCCTTTGATGTGTTCCCCGTCATTCTTACCGATAAAACCTCAACAAAACAAAAAACAAATAATCTTTTAATGGTTTTTATGGATAAAAGAAATGCTTTAATGGTTTCAATCAACGAAATAAAGTGAAGAATTTGTGACAATAATCTACTCTATAATTATAGAGGAAAGGACTCAAAAGTGATTGGCAATAGTTGATTGTTCTTGCTCAGATTGGTCTACTATAACAGTTAGCTTTATTGTTCGGTTCAATCATTTGTCAAAAGTGAGGCAAACAATCGATAAGAAAATATTTGGTCTCATATTCTGCTCATAAAAAAGCTAAGAATCGATTGGTTTTAAGGAATGTTTGCAATTAATTTCAATTCTAATAATATTAGAGTCAATTCATACCGAGATTAACGAAACGTTCGCTGAACTCAAACCAACCGGAAAAGCCTCTGTTCTGACTGTCCGCAGTCCTCTTGAGTGTCGTGAACTGAACAAATAGGTTCTCTCCCGAAGAATATACCATAAGATTTCTATGTTGTCCGCAATAAGTGGATATGAGTGGGTCCTGATCTGAACTTCCGTCGTATACTTTCAAGTAATCAAATGGACAGCTATTGGGAGACCGAAAGTAATTAACATTTGTTTGACTCTAATCTAATTGTGTCTACGATTTGATACCAAACATTAGTCTTCAGTGAATGTTATCTAATGTTTGTAACCATTAAATGTGAAATGAATGGAGACTTACTGCAGCCCCCCATAGAACAGATCGAAATCCATGAACTCAAGTCTGACGCGCTGTCCCTTTCTTCCGAGAAACCTATACTGACAGCTCAAGTTCTTTGGGTAAACACCAGGATATGTAGGGCTAAGGAACTGTCCCTCTCTTTTCTGGTCACTATATACAGTATAACTGCAGGCCTTATGCGGTGCTGGCGTTCCCGCTATGAACGGACCTATAGATGCGAAAACAAATCAATCATAAGATGACGAGCTCTGAATGCCTTCGGGTTTTTGAGGTGGACTTGGAGTGCATTCCCAGACGCTTAACATTTTCTGATATTTCAAACATTTTTTTCGATCGCTTTGTGTTTATATCTAATGTAAGAGACATTCGTTTTGCAAAAAATATTATTATATAGAAAAAGAGGAGAAGAGGACGGCATCGGAAATCATTGAAAGTGATAGAGTATTAGACTCAGAATAAAATCGATTGCAGGTATAATTCCAGTCAGACTTTTGCCACAAATTTATTATTAAATTACGGAAAAGACGTTTCATATATTAAACGGAAACGAAATGAGAAAATTGAAGAAACTTTTTTCAATCGATAAGATTTAGTCTTCAAATAAAAAGGAGAAAAAAAAGTTTTAACAAAAAGCAAACTTTCAATAATGAAATTAAGTGAATATTGTATTTATTTGAGGTCAGCCCTAAAGTTATGACAAAATTTGTGCCAAAGTTTAATGAAACGATTGAATTGAGAGAATTCCAGATAAGAATCATCGGAACAATTGAAGTGATGTTCACTTTATTGAAGTCATTCACTATTTATGACATAAAACCAATTAATTTTTCAAAAGACTATTTCATAATAACTTGTTTTTAGTTATTAACTGTGCGTTACTTCTAATAGATTATAATCTCAATTCATGTAAACTTCCATTTGGTTCGAAATTTTCAATTATCTAAAGCCGTGACAATAGTTTTCATGAAAAAAATCGATTCTTTCATATATTTTCTCATATATTTAGAGATAAAACAAATGAATATTTTGTTTCTTTTGGTTCACAAAAATAAATTTCATTCAATTATTATTATTTTGATTTTTATGGAGAGAGAAGAGCTCTTCACTCGATTATTACTGGCATAACAAGGCATTAAAAATGTGTAATTATATTCTTGTTCAGTCTGTCTGGCAATCAGACAAATATAGGGAACACTGAATGACATTACGAATAAAAGAACTGACAATTAATTGCTATTCAAATACTCAAACGAAAACAAATTGAGTCAAAAGATATGATTTAAATAGAAATCGATTAAAATATTCTGTTTTAATATTCTTCTCAAACCAGTCATCCATTATATGTCCTAAGAATGAATGTGAAAGCTCTTGGAAAATGTGAGCGCAATGGGAAGGGATGGGAAGCAATGGGAAGCACTATCTTTTTTATTGTTTTACAGCTCAAGTGATTTAAATGGCTTTAAATTTGAAATATAGTGAAAATCAATTCATAGTTTTAGCGACAGATTCACAGATCAATAGAATAGCGGATAAGAGGACTATATTTTATCGGAAAGGAAACACTGGACTCAACTCTCGCGCTATTGAATCGCTTGAAAGAAGGCTAACTCTCCCCCTAAGCCTTCAGTAGCCCAAAAAAGTGGGTTTACTATTAGTGTCTGAAAATTCTTAAAAATCTATTGAAAGGACCGAACGGTTAAATATAATTGAATCGATTGAATCAAAATATATATCGTTTGAGAAGTATTTTTGGCAAAACTTTTATTAAGGCTCTGATCGAAAAAATGTTGAGAAACGTGATGTAGAGGTTGTGAGCAAAAGGAAAGTATATTTTCACCATTGATTTCATCGGAATCGTATGTATTGAACAGTTGAACAGTTAGACTGAAGGCACAGCCATTCAATACAGACTGTAGTCTAAAGCAATATCTCTATTGTAATCCACGTCACGAAGAGTTCAAATTGATTAACAACACAACAAAACTACAAAACTATACAAAACTATTGGATATAACATAAAAATAGTCCACAAAAAGTCTAAAAGGAATTATAAAAAGAACAAAAAAATAGTGTTTTTATAGTAATTCCGGGGAATTATATATAAAGTGTTGGACCAAAAGAGCTATAAATGTTGTTTTGTGCACTACTCACTGGCATCAATAAATTCGTAATTGCCCTGGAACACTTTGTCGTCCACTTGTTTCTGATCGGTATAAAATCCAAACACTAAAGTCTGATACATTGATATCCGCTTTCGAGGCACTGTTCGACCGCAATAGCGACCACCAAATGGAGTGGTGATTAGGTCCTGACCGGGCTCTTCCAGTTCTGTGTATAAGTCCACGTATTCGCCGACACAGCTATAAGTTTGAACGCAAAGGGAAACTCTTTTAGTGACAGCACTCGACTCGAGTATCGATTGTTAGACAAAGAAATGCTTTTAAATGTTTGCTTAATATAAGAGTAAAGAAAGTGAACCAACTCTGGTGTACTTCCTCTTAGGTTGAAAAGTGAGAAAGAGATCTGGACCCTTTCGTTTTCTCCGGCAATGAATGTGTAAATACATTGTCGCGAATGCTTTTGTTCGTTGACTAAATTGGGTGATGAAAAGCTTCCATTTTTCAGACCATCCGGGTTATTTATAAAAGTTCGGTCACAGTCTATGCCATTAGAATACAAAACATTAAGTCAACGAAACCTGAATTTAAACATTTTGTTCGTAATGTTTGCACTTTTGCAGTGACTCTCACTCCCAGACAAAAAGCAGAGACACAGAGAAAAGTCATTTCAAATTCTGACGATTCTTATGCAGTAAATGATCAAAGTTTTCACTCCAGTGAACATTTCTATGGGTTTTTAGAGCATCACAACGGCTCAGGGCTTCAAATTTAATAGTAAGGGTTCGGTCGCAAACACTGATCATTAGATGGAAAATAATATCATTAGTTTATATCGATTTTTATCGCAAACTTTTCTCCGATAATATTCAAAGAGAAACAGATTTTAAAATATTTACTGTCAAAGAGAGGAATGGCTTCGATTAAAGTCGGAGTCACTCAATCACTGCTTAGGATCGACATAACGATGAAGTCGTGTAATACTCTTGCATTTTATATATAACGACAATTAATTTTTGAGAGATTTTTATTTTTATGGCAACAAAAAGAAGGAAAAAGTTATTCAAAGCATTGATTTTTATGAACAATAAAAGAGCGAATGTCTATCACCGCTATCCTGAATGCGCTGTCACTGTGCTATCAGTGGTGATCCTATTATGGTATATATGAGGCGTAATCTTTTCAATTTGTCTATCAGATCATCAGATCATTTCTCTTTATCACTGATAAAAGGATGTTATGTTAACCCGACTATAATAAAATGATATACAGCTATGTGGTGCTGCAAGTGTCGGCTCCAACACATAGTCATCTAAATAAAAGATTATATGACGTACTCCTAGTCTGGCATTATATGTGTTAATAATGTTTTTTTGGGTAAAACATAATTTTAGAAAATTTTTCAAAAGAGATAACTTCCAGCCGTTCCTCAACTTCATGGAGAGCTTCAAAGACTACTAAACTATGGCTTATTTTTATTCAATGAATAAATTATGAATAGAGAAGGCATTCACTCATCAAATATTAAGGACTAGATTTGAATAATATTGAGGAACAGTATTCTGAGACCATTCTTATCAATATTTAGATGTCAGGCATTGGACTCAAGTGTTGATCTTTGGGCGGATAAGACTCACGATATGAGAATCGCTGTGAAAGACGAGATGTGCTCTCATTGATCACTACTGGTGACAGTCCTACTGAGCCACTGCTCCAGAATAGGGATAACCAGAGTTGACAAACTTAATCACCATTAAAATGAAGACATCTAGCTAATTTAGGCTCAATCTCAGAGGACAATTATAAGGGATCTAGTATTACTCTCATCATCATAACAATAATAGATGAGCATGGGCTATTTTCTTATTTTCCCCAAAAGATTAATAATGTTTTTTATATTCTTGTGTCGAAACATATTTTTTTTCAAAACAACTGTTCATTATCTGGTGGTTACTCCGATGGCTACCAATTGATGACTAGATATTTGATAAATAGTAACGAATGACAGACAAAATTGGATCCAAAAGACGATTCTTCGGAATTTCTTTTAAAGCAAACAACAAATTATGTGCGGAATCGCCTCAACTGCCCACCAATTGATTAGAGGACCCATTGATTTGCTCCTAAATTATCTCTTTCTACGAATTCTTCGATTGTTTTTGTTATAAAAATAAGACATTAGTTTTGTCTCTCAATTTCGAGAACCGTTAGTAATACAACTTATTTGTCAAAAGAGGATCAAATCTGAGGATAATTTTTCATCTCTTTTTTCACCCCTAAAAACGAGTCTAATATTATGTCTGGAAATTAATTGATCCAAAAGACAGCAAAAAGCGATACATCTTTAGGAGGAAACCCGAGTTCTGATGTTATGTCAATAAATTTCAATTTTGAAAAATACTGTTTTTGAGCCGCAATTAAATGAGTATCGATTCTGTTGTTAGTATTGCAATGAAAGTGAAATTCCTTACAATTAATCCCAAGAGAGTAAAAAACGTGTAAAACAATACAGAAGGGAGTGATTGGAAATAATTTGAGCCCCGAGTCATTACTGAACGGTTAGGCAGAAAAACACAGCAAAATCAGACCAAAGATTAAGAGAAAGGGTTGACATCAAAGTGCATAACATTATGAAAAATTATTTTAAATCAAAATCAAAATCAAATGGTTTACCGTTTGCTTCAATTGATTTACAGCTTATTATTGCAATAAAAATAGCGATTACTGAAAACGGATAGCATTTGTAGCGCTCAACCATTGTCTTCATGTCTTGATGAGGGCTGAATCACTTGACTCCAGAATTGTTGAGCTGAAGAGTTGCCTCTCATACGAGTCAAACATTTAGCAGATATTCTGACGGAAAACACATTCGTTAGACTCGAAGCCAATTGTTTTGTTAATCCGCTGAACATTAAAAACAAAACGAGAATCTAATATATGAAACACTTATTGAGTAAACGTTGGCTTTGATGAGAGTTTGAGCCAAACGCGGGCTGTGTTTGTGTGTCGGCTGCAGAGCTGTGTATCTCTTGTCTCGACTCGACTCAGAAGCCATTACATTATCTCCACTCAAAGTATTGCTCAGCAAAGAAAAGCTCCGAACTGTCTGTTCCTCAGCTCAGATCGCATGCTCTCTATAGCCGACAATTTAATTCAGAAACTGTTTTCCGATCAAAACATTTACTCATTCACTCATTCACTGTAAGACTGTCTAAACTTTTGGTAATTTAGAAGAATTTTTTGGTAAAGATTTTAATTAATTAAGTAAATAACGAAACTATCGATCCGTTTGAAGGAAAACAAAACATTTATTCGGTTTTAAATAAGTTGTGAATTCAATTGATTGTCAATTCTTGAGACAAAATAAATGAATTATTGGTTTTCTTTTTGTGAATAAATTTAATTAAAATTCTTTTTCGTTCAAAACTTAAATCAAATTTTGAAAAATAGAATTCTTTTGCATTACATTAGAGTAGAGAAGAGAACAGAAAATAATATTCTTTGATATCAATGGAAGGGATGGAATGGAAGGAAGGCTTACTTCAGTTACAAACGAGAGCACAGAATCTGCTCTATAAGAATGTATTGCGAAAAGTGAGACACATATCGATTCATTCCAGTATTGATCCGTTGGCTGTTGGCTCACACATACTGTTTGGCTAAACATCTCATCATTTGAAGTGTTTGTGACTCAAACTTCACGATCGAATCCAAACTCAACTACTCATTGATAGTAATGGGTTTTGATGCAGAAAATCCTTAAGACTGGGAGACCAACAAAATACCAATTAGTCTAACAATTATAAAAATGACTGTTTTTTGCCACTCAATCATTGATATGAGAAATGAGTTTATATTTAACACAAAACACAAAAACAAGTGATTCGGAGGAAAGGCTCACAAAAAAACGGAGATTTCATTAGAACTGAAGGAAACTTAAGTAAGAGAAGAGAGAATTCCGCACAAACTTAGTATTGAATCGATGGGTAAATATTTGGTTTATTTGGTCCAACATTTTGTTTGATTATAACCTAAAACTTATTGTATATAAAGATTTTTGTAATCAAATGACGAATAATTGAATTTTGTAACAAAAATTGAATCAAATGAAAGTAAATCCAAAACAGAGAAAACATATCAAAATTTCAGTTCATTTATCTGTTTATTTGATTTGCAAAAAAGTGTATAATCTTTGAGCCATTAATTCAATGATATTTAACATCAAATTTCAACTAATATTCAATAAATTTAATAAATTAATCGAAAATCTTATCGAAATTCATATGAAAACAATCGATAAAAAGTGGTTTATTTGACTCACTTTTAGCTAAACTCTGATTATATTTACAAATAATTGCTAAACAAAACCGAAGGCAATGATTATTACTTTTATATTATTTCTATTGCTTTCTATGGATTAGAACACGATTTCAATGATTTATTGTCTGTTTTTTTCTTATGTTTTGATAAATAAACAAATTATTTGATTAATGTTTTTAAAAAATTAATGCAAAAAAATGCCAATTATTTAGTGTTTAGTCAACTCTATTGTCGTTTAGAGAAATATCGTTATCACTGTTGGCCTCGTCGTCAGTCATCACATGTGCTAACACTCGGACCCCTTTGCTTACATTTACGGCCGATTTTAAAAGACTGTTGACCTCATCCGAAGCCACCACTGGTCCTGATTTGGAGTGCAATCAATAGTTTTGAGACAATTTTGTTGACAATCACTTCAAACAATCCGAACCTCGAGTATCAGATCCGTTGGTGTGATTGTGATGAAGGGCGCGATGGGATGGAATTGGAGAGGATATGGATATGTTATTGTTGTGCAAAGCTCTGTGTTGTGGTCCGCCGCTCGACATTCGAGGCAATGAACCGGTGCTGTGAAGGCTTGAAGTATGAGAGGGCTCGGGCTCTGACTCCAGAAGTTGTCTCAAACGTTGCAACTGTGCCTCCAGTTGTCTGTTATGGTCTTCAAGTATTTGCATTCGGGTTTCGAGCCGTCCCTTATGTTGTCTCAACATTTTGGCCTCAGCCAAAATCGCCTCCTCTTTATTGGGCGTTGATATGGGAGTGACCTCTACTTCGGAATCACTCAATAAATTGGACCCCATTTTGTGATTTGCGTAATGATTAACACTATTTGTCGATCTATTTGTCGTTCTCTCGATTTTAAGTCTTTGATATTCTTCTTGTAATACACTTCAGGAGTGAAATAGTGTTAAAACAAATGTTAAAAGTGTTTAAATTTAATAATAATACCGATTCTCTTCTTCTAACTCATGGATAATAGACTCCAATTCGTCCCTCTGTTCGGCCTCTATCTGTGCCATGACTTGTGCCGGACTCTGAGGCGCATAACTGGTGTAACCGTAATCATTGCCTAACGTCTGGCAGTACTGAGCGATCAATTGGTGTTCGTCTTCACTATTGAAACGATTGAGTCATAAAAAGTCAGAATTAGTTTTCATTAAATCAATTAATAGCTCAATACTAACGACTCGTCCGGTGTTGTACTCCTTCTGCCCCTGAGCTCCACTTCTGCCAATCGATTTGCATAGAGTTCGAGCCGTGAGTGCATGTCCTGAGATGTGTGATGCAATGTGTGAGAGGGAGAGGGCGCAGGACTTTCCATATCGTCCCCTTCTAATACTGTCTGAACGGGAAGGTATCCAACCCTCGGATGGCGTTTGAAGTGACGCTTGGATTTGAATTTATTACGAATAATACGCGTGAAGTCACGAACGTCTTCAGCAGATCGAGTGACAACACAATACTCTTGCATCGGATGACTGCAAACAAAACAATGGATTAAAAAATTGGCAAACAATTGAGGAAAGGCTTAATGATTAGCCCTAATCCGTACGTAATCTTGTGATGTTTGGCTCTTCTACCGGAGAAGAAGCAGTTTTGGCACAAATCAAAGTTAAAACACTTCAGACATCGATAACGAAAACCAACGATAGGATAGAGTCTACAGATATTGCACTTCGCCTGATGTTTGGCGGTCTCTGAGGCCGACAACCGGTGCAATACAGGCAACCATACGATCGATTGCGGCTCCATTTGAAGCCAACCCAAGAAGTCGGGCGCATCTATCTCTGGCTTATTGCCAGCCCTGACAAAACACGACCTGACACTGGGCTCTATATTACTGCCCCCAAAGGCTGCGATTTCACCTAAAAGTCTGGGGATTTGTATGCAGTCGTGCAAAAGAAGTCCTAATTTCCTGTCGTCTGCGCTCCCATTAGTGCTCGCAATCAAACGAAACAAATCTGAAACACATTTAAAGTAAACATTCAATAAAATGTTTGAATCGTTTGTTTATCAAATAAATTGTTTCTCAAAATAGAGTCTTATCTCACATTTGTATTTGTCTTCGAGAGAGGCCTTACAGAGTAGGGCTAACCCCACTTTGAACGACAATATCCTTATATATCCCGTTCTGGTGGCTCTGTATTCAATAAAACAATTAAACAGAGGCTTAGTTTTGGGCCCAAAATAAATAAAAAAACGGCAAAAATTCTTACGTATCGTAAAGACTGAGTAACCAATTGAGACATAAATCAATAGAAAGGGGAACATTGACCACAGATGAGTGCTCCACAGCTATGGTCTCGAAGACATTTTGCAAACAAGTGATCATTTCTGGAACACTGATTAGTTTGTCGTTCTGTGCCCGGAGTCCGAACTGATCGAAGAGTGCGATCAAAGTTTCCAAAGGGATCAGATCGAGACATAGTCTTCTTTGAACTGTCCTTAACTTCATAGCCGTTCGGTACGCACTATATCTGACTTCATTGAATTCGGTCAATGAGTTCAGGATTTCCGTATATTTTGGCGATTCCTAAACGTATTCACAGTTTGAGAGGAAAGGCGTTAAATCGCACGTAAAATAAGAATCGATGAGAAACCCATCGATAAGTCAAGAGATTTGTGTAAAGTCTTACCCAATGAGTGGTTTCGGTCGCATGACTGACATAAAAGAGGAAAAAAAGAGATTGAGTTAGCGATCGATCGATTAAATTGGTTGGACTGGTATTCAACAAAATTGAACTAACTTAATATAGTAAGGCACTTTATTGGCAGCCACTGCTCGCTCCCAGGGATGATCGACTGCCGCATTAAGAAATTGCTGCTGAGCTGAGCCGTGATCTCTGATGGCCTGTTCGATAGCCTTTTGTCTTTCATCGACCGCCAGTTGTAATAATCGGGATCTGGTGTTCAGTTCCTCCAAATAATTGAGGTTAGAGTGAGAGAGAAGAACATTACAGCCGGTAATGCGAGCCGAGGCCTCATTCACTTGTTCTGTTTGGATCTGGATTTGGGCCACCCTTTCCCGGAATGACTGTAATCATCGTTTTGGGAAAAGTTTGTCATTTAGTAAAACAATTTATATTCAAAACCATTTGAAAAATTATATTCAAAAATAAAAGAAAGTTTTTTGACTAAAATCTCATAAAATATAATCAATTGACTAAAAGTTTAATTGAATGGAATTTATGGGAAAACATATGAAAAATAATTATTAAAATTTATGTTTCGAATAATTAATGAACAGAAAAATGGATAATAAGTGGAAAACAGACCTTAAGTTCGTGGAGATGTTGAGGCAATTGGTCCAAAACAATGTCAGTAATGTTAGGCCATTTGGTTTTATGCGTTTCCAAGGAATGCAATTTAGAGCTCAGGTCTTCCATTCCCTTCTGTAAGCCATGCATTCTCTGTGAGGAACGAACCAAAGGAACAAAACTTAACATTAAGTTATCGACACATTAATCAGATATAGATATCTAAGGAAACGCTTATGAAATTCAATAGAAGAGCAATGTTTACAACAAATGCAATACTATTGTTGTATTGATGTGATGTCTAATGTGTGTCTTATGTGTGTGTCTTATGTGTCTGTTTGTAAGACGTCAAGAAATGTACTAACCCTCTGAACATCATCTAATCGTTTCTGCCTGTGCTCCGTCTGTTGCAATAATTCATTCCATTTATCAGACAGTTTGTTGACTTCGCGCCGTATGCTTCGGGTCAGCTCTCGAGACTGTTCCAAACCCGTCGAATGCTGGTGACTCTGATGACTGTCCCCCTCATAATCTCTGACTGAAACAATAAACAAGACGTCAGTCCAACGAATGAGAGCTCAGACAAGACTTTATCACAAATACATATAACAAATGCCTGAAAGACTGAGAGACAACTCAATTGTAATTTGTTTTCGGCACTCAATTCACATCCATTCACATCGAATGCCTTCCCTTCCATTCCCTTTCATTTGAACATTTCAAGCAAATGACAGACAGAAGAAGACTTATATTTGTTGGCAAACAATTGAATTATGTATGACTTGAAAATATCTGAGAATTATCATAATTTTTATGGACTGCTTCCAGCGGTTCCACAAATTTGATTCACAAAAAACAGTGTAACATATTTTCAAAGACTTTTTTAGTCAATGATTTCATTTTAAAATTCTTTGAAATCAGATCTAAAGCTATATTCTGTCGAAAAACTGTTCAGATTTTCTGGTGATGTATAGGAAAGAGGAAAGTTGGGGACAGGTATTCATCGAATAATTCTCTTTTGTATTGAGTTTAAGGCAAAAATAAAATAAAAAGCGATAAGTTATGGCTCTTTTGAGCTAATTTTGTGCAGATCTCAGCCATACTCTCATTTCTTGAGCACAAAGTCTACGGATTTGAGAGATAATTGAAATTTATTGCGGAAATTATTTTTCAAAAATAACTTCAACGCAAAGACATCACAGAAGTTATGATAAAAGTGTTTTATCATAAAAGCATTTCTCAAAATTTGAGAATTCATTAAACTCTCAAAAAATGCATAAAACCTAAAAAATTGAGACTATTTTAAAAGAAATAAAAAAAAATTCAGACAAAAAAACCGACAGAAATATTACTAAAGGAGTTTAAATAAAGAAAAAGAACAGAATAGCAATCATTTTGATGAGTCCAACCCTTTCCACCTCAAAGTATACTACAATTTATGGCAAAAATATTGATTGAAATTAAATTATATATAATTATCAATGAATTGAAAGCAAACAAACCCTAAATACAAAAGAATGCAATAAAAGAGTCAGACAACAGACCTTCTGAATCGCTGCTCTCTGGGTGTCCGACATCTTCTTTGGCCACATATTGTCTTCCGGCCAAAAGACCGTTTTCAATGAGGGGTCGCTTTTCTTCTATTTGTCGCCGAAGATTTCGGTTCTCCTCCTGTTGTCTCAAAATGACGGCAACATCGCCTCCAATGGACGGTTGGGACGACAGCTCCGTCTCCTTCTTTATTATCCATTCAATTAGTTCTCTGAAAGATAGTAGAAGTTGTTCGCACTGTTCGACACTGATTTCAGGCCTTCTGAGAGGAATCGCATCTAAATTGGAAGCATTCCATCGATTCATTTCCTCCTCTTCTTTGATCTCTTCTTTAGTAACAATCGGTTCCTCTGTTTTGATGGTCTCTTCACTATTTTCTTCTTCTTTTTCAATATCTTCTGCTTCTAAGTTGTCTTCTGTTCCCTCTTTCTCTTGTAATACCTCTGATTCTTGCAATACTTCGTCGGCTGTATTGGTCTGGCCGTTGGGCACCGGTAGGAGGATTTCCTGAGTCTTCAAATAAATTAATTTAAATTATATTATTGTTATAAAAGCCGATTGAAGTCGATATCCAATATTTTGAACATTTTTTCTATTAATTTAACACTAATTTCGAGCGAATGTCGGCTCAAAATACAGAGACTGAGCAGTGTTTCAAATAATCAAAACATTGATTCAAAAGATATTTGAGTGGAGAGACATTTGCAATCAATAGACAATTATTTGCAAATTATTTAATAAAATCGTTAAAAGAGCGGAAACTGCGGTAAAATAGCTGATGTGTGGCCATTATTTTGGCTCAAATTTTCATTTGAATCCATTTATTCGTTTCCATTGATGTCGAGAGAGTGTCAATGATTTAGAGCAGAGCATGCGATCTGAAGACACACAAAGAAGTGATCGATCGATCCCTCAATTCTATACAATATTAGGAATAGAGCACAGAATACACTCTAAACAGTCGAGTATTAGGTCTAATAGCAATATAACCAAAATTTTCTCGAATATAATACAAATTAAAAGCTTAAAAGCTTTCAGTTTTATATAAATATCAATGTTTTATCTCAACCCACGAATGGCTAGAAATAAGTCCTAATCCTAATCCAAATCCAATAAAATCTAATGTAATTTGATTTGAAATCTTATGCAATAAACTCTTGAATCAAAGCAAAACACTTTAAAACTTGCCTTAAAGGGAAGGTATTGAAGATATAGACTCAGAATCAATTCAAATCGAAAATAAAAACAGTTTATTAACAGATCGATGTCTACACAGGTATTCAATCGGAAAGTAATTATAATTAATCACATTTTATGGACTAAATTAGCGAATCATTCGGTGTTAACGAGATTTGGATAATTGAAGTCTTTAATAGTCAGACAAAAGTTCATTACTCACTGACCAAACACTAAGAGATTGAGTACTGATTCCTCTCCACTAAAACCCAAACTAACAGCGAATGCAATGAAATAAAAATTTTATTTTTTTGGTGAAAATCAAATGATTTATAGACTGAAATGTTTCGGATTTCAGCCTAAAATTCAATGTTATATTTGATAAGTTTTGTTTGTAAACTGTTCTGGAAATCAGAGCTCAGGACTGAATATCGAATTATTGTTTCGACTGCTTATCAATAATTAATGGATAGAATTAATGGACTCAAAACCAGTCAATCGATCGCAAGCCTAAGACTAATGCAATTCGATATTTGACTCCAAAAGAGTAAACACTTCATATGGAAAATCATTAAATGATATTAATGTTTGAAAATAACTTATCCTTCAATCAAATATAGACTATAAAATAGTTGATAAAACTATGTAATAGTAGTGACTCACCACTGGTTTATCAGCCTTAGAGTGAGCACCGGTCGGCTTCTTATAATCGTTAAACCTATTCAATAGGTCGTCATAACTCTTCTGCAAATTAATTGGATTTCATTTATTAATTAAATTTAAAACTCTATTATTTGTTAAAAGAAATTAAGAATTTGATGAATACCTGAATCAGTTTTGTTTGTTCCTCGAGTCTGACGGCCGCCTCATTCCTATTCTGTTGTCGATATCTATCGGTATAACTCTTGAGCGCCGCCAAAGTTTTTGCGTACGAATCGAATTCTGTCTGCATTTTGTCCACTTCTTCGGGAAGATCTTCGGCCAGAACTTCATTCTCGAGTCTATTCTGTAGTTCTTTTTCGACGCTTTGGATCCATCGCAAGACTGACAGCATTTGTCGTTCGCATTGCTGTGACTCTGTTTGAGTGGTTTCCAACTCATTCTGTCTCTCCCGGGCCTCACGACTCAACTCATCCCATCTCTCATTAACTCTTTTAACGTCTTTTTCCAACACTTCTGAAGACATTTTATTATCGATGAGTTCTTTACTGATTTCGTTAATCCTTTCGAGTCTTTCATTCGGTTTATTCCTCAAATAATTCTCCAAATCCTAAACCAATTGAAAACTCAAATCAGAATCGATTGACAAAAAAAAACAAAATCAAGGCTTACGTCAAGACATTCAGATATTTCCTCGGCGTCTGCCGCCAATTGTGGTGACCTCTTGAGTTTTTTAGCCAATTTGTCCAACCAGTCCGTCTCATTCATAACCAAACGACGCATTTCTCCACAAATTGTTTGCGATTTCTTCACTCTACTGATGGACTCGTTTACCATATTTTCATATTTCTCTAAACTTTTTTCAATTGAATTATATCTGTGTTTAAGCTCTTCGAATGAACCGGTAGTCATCTGATTCAAATTGATTTCGTCCAATTTGTCCTTGATACTTTTGATTTCACGCTTTTTAGATGTAATTCCACTCAAAACAGACTTCAATTTATTTAAATTTGAATTAAATTCAGTTCCGGTCACTTGTGTTGAACTTTGAATATCACTCTCGGCTTTTGTTATCCACTCTTCAGTTTGGGTCAGCATTTCGTGAATAGCGTTACTATTTTGAAAAATTGTCTGCAATTTGTTGTTCTTATCGATTGTCGCGTTCTTCAGTTTCTCCCACTTTTCGTTAATTTCTTCGAATTTTGTGGTATTTTTGAAATTAAAGTTTTTCGTTATTTCGACCGCATTTTTGTTGACGTTATCGATAGACGACTGTATTGTTATTTTAATGTCTTTCTGGAGTTTATTGCACTGCTCTAACTGTTGTTCCAAAGTCTCCAAATCGCCGATAGCTATGTCCTCTTTGAGGAAGACATTCACGTCATCCATCCATTTATCCAAAGATATTATCTCCTCTTCTAATGAATTGATGGTTTGCAACGATTTACTGATCAAATCGATTCGACTCTTGATTTTGTCGTTAACTGAATCCCATTTGACATTCAATTGGTCCACAGTTTTAGACAAAGACTGGACCCACTCTTTAGAACTGTCTTCGGAGTCGAATATCTCTTTCGAACAGTGATTAATGTATTTAAGATTTATTTCTTCAGAACAAACAGTTTTAATCAATTCTTCAAACTTTTTCAGTTGTTTTTCTAAAGCATTGCTATCACTAATGGTTTGCATAGAATCAAAATCAATAGATTTGTTTGTTTTGTCCAAACATTCTGACAATCCTTTGATAGCTTTCCTCAACTCTTCGGGTGCTTCAGAAGACTCATCAAAAATAGGAGTTTGCGTTAGTTTAGGAACAGATTGACTGCTGTTTTCAATCGATTTGTCTTTCAATCGATTATCAAAACAAATAATCTTTTTGTTGGTCTCTTCCCAATAAGATATGAAACTCTTAATATCGTTGATATTGGAATCAGTTGTGAGAGAAGGCGTTTCGGCGCACAGTTTCAGAATATCTTCAGTTATTTTCTGTACCTTTTCTTTCTGTGATTGCATTGACTTTAACCGTAACTTAAAAAAAGATAAAAAGATTAGAATAAAAAAAATTTTCATTTCTTGAGATAAAATCAGACATACTTTGCTTTGATCCAAAAGTTTTGGCAAATCTTCAGAATTAATAATAGATTCTTCCGATGATTGTAACCATTTGTGATGTGTCTCCAGAACTCTAGTCATGGCATCGGATTCGCTGTGAATTCGATTGATTTCGAGCAAAGCATTCACTTTCTTATGTCTTTCATCCATAATGTGGTTGACTTCCATCCATCGCTCCAATAGGTTCTGAACCACTTCTTCGATGGTTTGCGAGTCTTCGCCGACTTTTTCGGTTAAAATAAAACGATTTAAAAACAAATTTAGAAAATAATTCAAAAAACGTAAAACAGGTCTCAGAAAACATATCCAAAATAAATTGAAAACTGATTTCAAAATTTTCATAATCTCTTAGTGAAAGTCAAGTTATCGACACTCACACGGGATACGAGCTCAGAATGAAATGAACGGAATTCCAATAATCATTAACAGAAAGGAATCAATAATTTATCGGTTCATATGATATAACAATAGAAATGAGATAAAAGTTAATGACTATAGGATTGAGTTGTTTTCAAAATGAGATTAAATTTCATAAAATGATATAAAAGTATAACTGACTAGAGCTCAAGTCTTCGACGATTTGCTTTCCCTGAGCTATCAATTGCTCGAATTCTGTTTTACGCATCTCTACGTCCGCTTCAGTGTCTTCTAAGAGGACCTGTTGTTCTTCGATGGCTAACGATTCCCAAAGAAGAGATCCCTCTTCTTCTTCAGTATCGATGCCGAGCGCCTCCTCAACCCTTTCCATCCAAGAGGAAAGAGTGTCGAGAGCTCTCTGCCATTCTTGGATTCTCCACGAATCTAATCGCCTCTTCTTAGCACTGGAACCGGTTGTTGGAGTGGAAGCCGTCGACGTCTCTGAAGAGGAATTTTCTTTCTTTTCAGGTGAAGATGATTGCGATGAAGAGGAGGATCTGCTCTCCGGTTGACTCAAAATATTGAGAGCTTCGCCCAACTGTTCCATTCTCTGCAACATTGTGTCCCAGTGTTGAGTCAATAGCTCTAAATTGCGAGTTATCTCGAGTGCGGCGTCACTGCCTCTGTCGAGTTTGCCGAGAAGTATTTGAGCTTGGTCAGCTAAATTTGACGAATTTGTTTGTTGTAATTCCATTTCATTTTCCATTTTCTGTAACCTTTTGACCAAATCTAAGACAAACTTAGAGCCGGGTTTTGTCTCATTAGCCGCGTCTTCCATTTCGGTGAGTCTTCGGTCGAGTTTTGTTAACCAATGACTGAATTTCTTCTCCTCTTCGCTCAATATTTTCCACGAATTATATATCGTGTGAAGAGTATCGCCGGTGTCCTCAACGAACCGACAGACGGTACGCCACCGTTCGGCCAAAGCTTCCAATTGGTCCTCAAGAGCTGTGAAGTCATTATCACTGTTGTTGTCGTCGTTAATGACAACCATATTTGAAACGGAGTTCACTACTTGTTGTTGTTGTTCCACTTGTTTCTGAAGGAGTTTGTGTTGTTTCCTCTGTTCCTTAACGGCACTCAAATTTGAGCCAATATTGGAAAAGTCGCAAATCTTGACTTCAGCCGATGTCAACCATTCCCTCAGAGAATCCAATTGTTTTTGTTGTAAACTCATGAGAGCGTCGTTCAGCTGTTGCTGTCTATCCATGGCTTTGAACCTTAACTGATCCCATCGCGCGCTCAACAGTTCCATTTGAAGAGATATCTCATCCCTTTCGTCAGAGTCACAAACATTGGAACGGATCAGATCCTGTCCTTCAGTGAACATGTCTTCAATCTTCTGCTGGTAATGACTCAATTCAATCATAAAGAGTTCGTTGTCGTGGAACAGTTGTTTCACATTCTCAACGTCTTTGTTGGCAATCGGCTCACTATTGTTGAGCTGTTCCTCTGCGCCCAACATCCAGGTGAGGATGTCCTCCAAATTCGATTGATATTCAGAGATCTTCTTCTGATCCAAATCCGATGACTACAACAAAAATCGATAGAAATTATGTGTTTTTTGTCCTAAAAATAAATTTGTTGTTTTCCTACCGAAGCCTCCAATCTGTCAGATGTGTTGACAGCGGATAAGTCTATCCCCTCCTTCTGAAGGGCTTCAAAAAAGCACATGACATACATCATGACTGACTTCTTGTCGGGACGGGAAGTGTTTATATCTAATGATAACAATGTGTCAAATAATTGTCAGAAAAAGTGCCAAATGAAGCAAACCTTCGGGATCTAAGAGTTTCTCGATATTCAAGTGCTTAAAGGCTAAGTCGAATGCGTGGGTCAGACGACTGTTGGCATCCTTTCCAACAATTGTTTTGTAATCAAAAAGGTGTGGCCTTTAAGTGAAGAAAATTAAGTGTTAAATGAGTCACAAAATAATAATAATAATAAATAAAAATAAATTTAAAACAAAACCTGAATCGATGCAAAAGAGCATTAAAAGCGAGTCCATCGCTCCAACTGGTTGTGAAGTTCGTTATGTCTACCCTCTCATAGCTATTAATAATTAAACATTTTTTTACATAAATTAGTTCTTAAAAGTTCACGAAATCAAATAAATTTTCAAAACTATTGTAAAAATAAAAACTCAAAAGTTGTTGACAGGAGTACTGACCCTTTGGTGTGTGTCCGACACCAGGACAGGAGTGTTTTCTCCAGGTTTTGCTGCTGCATGTCTTGTGCCACTATTCGTAGTAATCCGTGGACCTGAAGAACGTCATAAATATTGATAATGAGAGAGAAGTTAAGATGAATGTGGAGAGTGGTGTGGTATACCTGCCAGTGCAATATTACACTCCAAACCAATCCTAGAGTTAGTTTAGGGTTTCCGTCGACGATATCGTTTGTACTTATGTTCACTAATTTAACCTTAAGTTTGGAAATGGGTTTCAAAAAATAAGTTGAAAACTAAAAGAAATTGTTTTTTTGAAAAGTTGTCGTAAAAGTGGTTTCAATCAGTTATCGGAGTCATAACGACATTGACTGACATAACAAATATTTGTTTCGCTCGACATATATATTGAAGAAAATTAGAAAAAATTTATTATTATTTTGAAGTTATTTCTCGTTATCGACACTCAAAGCAGTGATAATAGTAATGATATGAAGACTATATTACTATTAGAAGCCGTCTATTGATTAATAGAGGGCTTAATCTTCATAAAACAGATAATCAGATTAAGTAAATACAGACAAATTGTGGTTCGAGAGGAATGATTCGATACTTACATTATTTAGTTCGAGTACTTCCAGAGCGCGGCCGACATTATTGAGATGATGTACTTTTAGGCGTCCCTTCTCTCGTTTCTGTGGATCAGAGGATATTCATCATTAAAAGACACTTCATATGAAAAATAAGGAAATTTATGCTCAAAACCACTTAATATAAGAAACTAAGAGCTCATCGAAAAGCAATTTTTGCTGAGACCTCACATTCTTATTATTATTTCAAACATTTATCTCAAATAATGTCTAAATATAAGTCTCAATAACTATAAATTGAATCCGAAATCCAATCAAAATATTAAATTTGTTTCCAAACAAAACACTAAATAATAGTTATTTTCGGATAAAATATTTCTAATGAACTGAATTGATGTGAAATAAATTGAATGTTTAAAAAAGAAAAACATTAATTGAAATAAAATATAAAATTAGATGAAAAATAATACAAACGATTTCACAGTTGCAGAGGATCTCCAATAAGGAAATTAATTTTGTTCCGTCCCTCAGATCAGAGAATAAGTCTTGTATTAGAGGCTGTGATCTCTGTTTGGATATAAAACCATAACTTTTATTACATTTTTATCAAAACCGATGTAATAGTATACACGAGAGGAAAAAGTTTTGTTTTCAATGTTTTGTATGTAAGGCTTCTATTGAAACAAATATTAAAAGTAATAAATGCTTTGAACGGAAAGTCTGTTTTGCTTTTATCATAACTTCTCAATGTTTGGCAATAATCCAAACGATGCCATACTTTTAGGAAAGGCTTTCCCTTTTGACAACTTTTTCCGATCGGCTTTCACTCAATTTTATGAATAGTTTTTCGGTTAAAACTATTTTTAATTTGTTTTTATGTTATTTTGAGATAATGTCTACGAATATAATCCAATAATCCAATTGATCCATACCTTTGCCAATTGACTGTTAATCCATTTGGTGAATGTCTTCTTCTGGACGTCTTCTCTTTCATCTGAGAGTTAGTAAAAAATAAATTCAAATTAATTTCAATTCAAGTCTTAAGACTAATATTTAAAATATTTATTTAAAACTGCGATAAAAACCCATTAAAACAGTTATTTTGCGGATAAGTCAACAGCTTTTTGTCAAATATTTTTATGATTTACACAAAACATAAACACAAAAAAGTATTTCAAATATAAAACAAACCATAAATATGTGAATCCATTTGCGTTTAAAATAATAAAATTATCACAAAATATAACTCAAATCTAATTAATTATTACAAAAATAAATCTAAAAATTTTAAAATAAAATCACTTTTAAAAAAACATTTCTTATGACAAATGGTTTTTATTTTGTTTTGAAGAGTAATGAAGAGTAAAAAGTTATGTAATGTTAGAGTCAGTCAACAAAAGACTACAAACTATTGAAGAGAAATGAGTTTCAATTCTAACACAAATTGTATTCAAAATGAGACGATATTTCGTACATCTCTTAAGCAGTTATTGTTGAACCCAAAGGCCATTAAAATGCACACAAACTTCAAGTCAACAGCAATGGTAGTTAAGCACTGGTATCGTGTTTATGCTCTCCTGTGTTTGGGACAGGTATGAGTTGGTATGAGTATGAGTCTGCAACATTCAAGTCCGCACCCCTCTCTCATAGAGAGCTCACCACAACTTTTCTGATGTTTTTCTACCAGATTTTTGCCTCTAATTAATATTCTCTACTTTTCTACTCGTTTTCTGTCAATAAAAACTAAAAAATATTTTATTCTAAAAGTAAAGACATTTTTCTTTTGGGATACAAAAAGAGTTCATTGAATTGAGAAAAAAATATTTTGTTCGCTAATGAGATGGGCTTTGAATAGAAAACAAAACATTTTCTTCACTAAAACTTCAGTCTATTGACAAACATTTGGTTCTTCTCTTCCTCTCAACACTTATGGCAACCAATTTCTCTTCAATTTATTTATAAATTAAGTTTAAGTCTAATATATTCCTTGTTTTTTGATTATTTTCATAACTCATCCGTCAATTAAATAAATTCTAATTATTATCAGTTGAAGAATGGTTTCCTTCAACCAAAATAAACGTCTTTCCCCTGTTTTGTGATATAGAATATAATCAAAAGACTGCGAAAAAAGTCTTTCAATTCAGAGCCGAAAAACTTTAAGATAACAAATATTGTCGAAAAATAATTATAATTACAAAGTATTTGATAAAAAACAAAAATGATATACGGATTACATGAAAAGTGATACCAATTATTACATTATTTTAATTAACGCTTTTTGATAGGTATTATAAAAATATATATTTTCGAAATACCTCTCAATTTATTAATTTCGCGAATTGTATCGAATTTCGACATAAATTTGGTTACTGTCAGTCAGTCTCGAGTTAAATAGTGTTCTCAAATATAATGGTTATTAGTTGTATAACACGATTACATAATTTTAATGATCAATAATTCCAATGAATTGCAGAATTTCAAAGAAAATCCATAAACAAAATAATTACAATCATTTTGAAGATAACTTTCGTTAAGTCTCTTTTAATGGCAACAAAATGGGCACAAATCGCAAAAATAAACCAAAATTTTTATAGAAATTGTATTTTAAAATAAATGAAAAGACTGGGAGTTATTAGTCGATAGACTCCATGGAAAAAATATTCAAAGTAATGATTGAAAAATGATGAAGTCGTGACCAAAACACTGTTTGAATTGAATGAAACAAAAAATTCTGAGCACTGTTTCGATAGTGAGTTAACATAAAAACTTATTTTTCTCTCTCTTTCTGTTGTCAACCATTTATATTGGAATTAATTCTTTATGAGGAAGTGCTTCAAATCAGACTCTTTTGAAGGGATTCTGCAAAAGCAGAGTTCATATGAATCGAAATCAAATACAAGATATGAGTAATAAAAATAAAAGGAATACTTATTCGCAATGAATATCAATTGAGTTAATATTTTTTGACACAAGAAGTTCACCAAATGTTAAACTAGTAGTCAATGTGAAGGCCCACACATATTAGCATACAATAGAGACCAGGATTTAAATTTTAAACTAATTTAGAATTAAATCCCGAATAAAGTATTAGTTTTTAAATTGATAAAAGTTTTGTCAATCCATCAAACGTTTATGATCTGACAGAATTTGTTGATATCATTGCAACAAATCCTCCCAAATGTCTGAATGTATCAAAAAATAATATTCAAGAAAACTCGTGAATAATCGTTGGACCGAATCTCGCAAATCGTTTTTTAATATAAATTTTTTCAATCAATAAATACTTTACTTCAAGAAGTCGTACGACTCATACAAATTGAATGATTAGTATTACATTCAGTGAACTTTCAAAAAATATCACTTTTGAGTTATCACTTGGAGTTGATTTCCATTGAATTAATAACTCTTTTAAATCGAAAAATAACTGATTTTACGTTTAATGGACTCAAATTCCTTCAGAAAAAAAGATGTAATTCAATCGAAAAGTCAGAAATAATTTGATGGCAGGACTTGTGATACTTCAGATATAGATTTTGGTAAATAAAGTCAATTCTCTAAACAGTAATCCGATATAAAATCAATATTTATTCGTTTCAATCACTTCTCTTATCAATTATTTTCAGTTCAATTATCTTAATTTCAGATCAAAATTATTATTAAAAATACATTTCGATCAATGATTTGGTTTTTAAATAAATAAATTAAAAATTTGTATAACTTCTGGTCTTGAAGTTTAAGAATAATAATCATTAAAATTTATAACTCATTAAACAAATTAGTTTTCAAATCTATTCGATCAGAAAAGTCTTAATCCTATAATTTCCTAACAAATTGATCGAAATAATAGATTAAACGATTCTTTTGAATATAAATTGATTTATTAGAGAGAAATCAGATATTTATCGATAAAATTATTTGAATTTCCAATGAATTTAAAGGTAAGACTAAATCGGGGGAAAAAAGTTGATGTGTTTGCCATTGAATTAAATGTTTATTTGAGTTCAAAAACTGATTAAACATTAAATAAGAAATTTCGCAAAACTTTTGATTTATTCGTTACAAAGAGATGTAGTAATGATTAGATTGAAGTTCAGATAAAAATAAATAATCAAATCAGACATAACTCACTCGTCAGCGAACAGAAGATAAATAATTGGCAAAAGAAGTCACAAAACAAAGACTTTAAACCACTGTTTGGGAGAATTTTGGAAGAGAACCACAAAATCCTATTTTATCCAAATATTTATTTTTAGACAACAAATAATTGGGACCTAATTATTGTTCATTAGAATCCATTTTTTCTCGATTCAAAAACTTTTCTCAGAGTCTTATCACAAGTTTCTCTGAAGAATAGCCACCCGTTCCGCTCAAGAGATGTTCAGACAACATGTCTGTCACGAACAGCACAAACAGATCCGAGCATTACTTCATTTAATTAGTTTCTGTTGTATGGCCTCACAATAGGGACTCATATCTGAATAACTCAGAGAAAATTGACTTCAAATTTAATTAAACACTTAATATATATTAATCAGAGAAGAGATAAGTCGATAGACAGACACGGAATCAATAATTGAGACAATAAGCAAGCTCAATAACCTTGGACATAAACATCAAATAATACTATGATTCGACTCAAAACGATTGGTATTTAAAAGAAATGAAAACAAATTAAGGGATAAATTCAACGAGTCTTACAATAGGGGTCTTCCGATATTCCATAGTAAGCACTGATTGAATCCAAGAAATACAGTCTTGGAGTAGGAGTGGCCATATCTGGCGGTTCCCTCTCTATTTGATTTGCAATCCGATGACTCGAATGGCATTTTTTCGATGATTTTTCTCCAGTCGAGTGTCGGTTAGGTTTTGGAAATGTATTAAAACTTAAATTGTTTTTACGTTTACAAGAGTTGGTTGGCTTTCGGAACTGAAAACACTTCTGTGGCTGAAGACACGGCACTGTCTCACACTTATGGCCAGAACTCTCTCCACTCGCCATAAGACTCCGGTCAACACTACTATACGGAGGACTGCCTGGAGTTCGACTCATTTTTAGGGAAAGCACTCAATTTCTGGGTTTCAGCACTCAATTAGAAGAACGCAAACATTTATTTAAATAATTTTATTGAGAGTATTGAGTGGTTGTGCTCTTAATCTAATATTTGGCCAAAAAAGTCAAACATCTTTTAACATCGAAACGCTTTAACTCGGAATGTAATGAACGGAAGCGACACTGCATTTGAAGATAATCTTTACTCTGATTAATGATTGTCAACATTTGCATCAATTCTGGAGAAGTCACTGAAATCGAAGTCCAGATACTGAAAGAGAGAGGGAGAGGAGAAGAGACCACAAAAATATAATTCACTAAAAATCACTGCATTTCGGAGTCAGTCGTAAAGACTGATTGCACTCTAAGACTAATGGCATATCCCATGAGAAGGAATACAACAGAAGACTGAAAAGAGAGGGAAAGGATGTGGTGAACAAGTGATGAATCTCTGAGTGAGTCTGACAGAGGCTGTGATAAAAACAGACTACTTCTCAAATCCTGAGTACATCTGCTTTTGCCTTAATTTCTATTTCGAGACCAAAACTTATAAACTATTTAATTGTGAAAACATTTCCCATTTTACAGACTATATAACAATTGCATTGCATAACAAGCAATGATACAATATTGACAACCAAATTAATGGTGTGCTTCACTGTATTTGATTTTTGTTTCATATTGACTAAAAAGTATCGAGCAATCAATTATTTGAAATACTTTTTTTGCGAAACTATTTCAAAAATAATATGATTTCAAATATATTGCAAAACATTTAAAACAAGTTTTTTTTAAATGAAATTCAAATCAAACAAAAGTTTAACATTACATAAGAAATACCGACACAATTGGGACTGGTATTAGTCATCAACATTTCAATAGCTATAGTTGTGTCCCATTTTTATAAAAGACTGAATGTTTGCAACAAAACAAAAATTTTTACACAAAAATATCAAAAACTTTTTAATCAAATTCAATAAATAATTGAGTCTTACCTCTGAATTCCTTCATCTTTTGTTGTATTTGATCCGATTGTGTGTCCAAATCGGCGTCAAAAGAGTTTTGATCTGAATTAGAGTCCATTTGATTGCCACCGACTCTCATGTTTTGAACAACTATTGCATAACATTTAGATTTAAAGTCATTATTCAGTGAATCATTGAATGCATTGAAAGTCTGGAACTCAATGCGAATATAAGAGTGAAGTGAAGCCAACCGTTAACTCAAAACTCATTATTATTGTTATGTTTTGTTTAAAGTGCAGACCATTTGAAAAATATATACGAAAAAGCAATATATTGTTGTTTAATGAAGAGCCGAATGGGATCTGCTTTCGCTTAATTAGCTATTATTGAAGGCTATTAGATGTCAATTGAGGTATTCACTCACCGATTGCCACAATCATTGCTATCGTTTATCGCTTTTATAAATAGCCATAAATAACATTATGATTGTCGACAATAAATATAAAATATATATTTCGATAACAATTGGCGCACAAAAAGAGAGAACACTTACCAACACATAGTCATAGACACCGGCAAAAGTGTAAACCAGGTCTGAGTGCACACTATGTCAACAATAATATGATTAAAGAGAAGGAGGGCCTGCTTTTCAACTTATGCCAGACTTAAGCTGAGGGCAACTCACAGACCATGGGATGCGTCGATAGAAAGCAAATTTTCATCTCATTTGGGGGTTTCGTACAACACACTGACTCCTACTGAAGCAATAATTTTTGCTTTTGGACTCTTCTTTAAGATATTCAATAACTGCTTAAAAGTTTATTCGACTCTCAGTTCTCTCTCTAACGAGACTTCTCTTTAAATTCTATACTTTTATACTAAATATAGAAATAGTTTCTCTTCGAAGACCTCCAAGTCTTCTACCATATCATGTGTTGAATGATATTCCTCTTGTGTTTTAGACACGGGTTCTAAAGTCTATTACAAAATTTTTGGCATTGATTTAAGGCTCAGATGTCCTATAATTCAATTGGAATTATTTTCTCTCAACAAAAGGGCCGACAAAATCAAATCACATCCAAAACCACAAAATTGATATGTCTTTCGCAACAGTATAGTGAAGTTGAAGTGCAATAAAACTATCAAAAAGTTTGTCCAATCAGTCGTTAGCTCTCGTTATGGGATTAAGAGATCACGACTTAAGTAATCCTCTTTTAATATTAATCTAATAATAATTCCCAAAATTATTGCGAAAATCGGATTAACAGTCGATTGAAAAACTCTTCAATCAATTAATTAAAACCGAAAGCTCTGACTCGAGTCCCAAAACGATAAATAATGAGTAATCGATACTCAGATCAAACAAAAACGAGTTTTCAATGACTAGAGTTTCAAAGAAATTGGAGACCAATTCAAGTAATGCTAATAAAATCTGATATTTTGTCTCGAAATCTAATTTTGTATAACAGACACATAATTGCTATTCATATGAAACATAAATATTACTATCGATGAGGACTACTCTGATCTGCTCTCAACTCCTGACAAGTTTATAGTCAGATACGAAATCTGGCAAAACATGAAAGAGTATGAAAGTTATCAAACAAATGAAATCAGAGATTAATTCTATGTTCTCTTCAATGGAGTTGACATTAAATGAAAGTTTTTTGTGATTTTCAGGAAATTTTTATCAAAGCACTTAATCATTGGAAACAAAACAATTTGTATGAAAATCTCAATACATTTATGTATTCTCTTTTGGCTCCTGAAGAGTGATAACTATTTTTAGTGCCAAACAAATACTCATTTAATATGAGATAAGAAAAGCGTTATTTGGATTACTGTTAGCCTTCAATAATTGAAAGCATAACATCTAATGTCAAACAAACAAAACACTCGTTTGTGAACAAAATTTAGGAAAAAACGAATTTTTTATTTTATTTTATTCGACAAATAATTAAATCAATTGATAACATGAGAGCTAAAAGTGAGCCCAAAATTAAAAACACTATTAATTATCACAATAAAAGTCATTCTCTTGTAGTTTAACTCCGAATCTAATAATTAAAACCAAATAAAAAGCGGAAAACAATTTGAATATAAGCGGAGAAAAGCTTTAAAACTAAATAATTTAAATAATAATTAATAATAAATATAATTACAGATTACATTACTCTCATATATTTATACTCTATTTTTATATATAATAATCGCTTTATTTATAGATTTATATCATTTTGTTATAGATTTTGTTTCTTCAAAATATTAACTAATCTTTTGTTTAATACCCAACACTTCCGTAAAGATTTGTTGTTTCAAAAAAATTTATAAATGATTTTAAACTCTTTTCAATATAATAATGATTTTATACTTTACTTTTGAGGCACTTCTGGAATGTTATTAAATATTTCGACAATTTATAGGTTAGGAATAGTTTCGAGGAAATCATTTTCGACTATTTTGTCGATGAAAGCGAGCGCCGCATCCATTGATGTCGTCGTTTCTGTTGATTCTTCGCTTGAATTGCTTTCGTTTGACGTTTGACTCGTCTCTGAACTTGACTTCAATAAAGTGTAGAAAAATGGGTGCAATTCTAACAAACTTTTTATCGATGTCTTTGTGATTAGCGGACAGCGGGGTCTGTGGGGCAGGACTTCCACCTCTTGGTTCTGTTCGCAAAAAAAATAGTTAGAATTTGAGTTTAAATATATGAGAAAAATGCAATTACTTTAGAATTCATTAAATTATTTATGCGAACGACATGGGGTTCGAAAGGAGGATATGTATGGTTTGAATTTGGGTGAAGAGCGCTTTTGTTGATACCATTGGACAGTCCGATCTCGTCTTTGTTGCCCCCGACGAACGCCCAGCGATACATTTGGAACTGAGGCAGAGTGTCGGCTGGCATTGCCATCGCTATGTCCAGTAGCTTACAGGCGGCCAAATATAGTTGAAGCCATTGGGGGTTGTTGTGCGCCGCCAAACCATTCACCTGATTAGTGACCCAACTCGAGTCCAAATTCGAAAGGCGTTGGATATGAGAACTATTTAAAGAAATTACTTTTAATATTCAGAAATTCATTGATTAACTACTGATTAGTAGAGTCCGTACCCATTGTTCTTCCTATTGATAGAAAAGAACCAGAATTTGAAGGTTAAGATAGAAGAGAAGAGAAATGACCCAATTATTAGAAATTGAAAATATTTTTATCAATTAGTTTGAGGGGAAGGACATAATGGGAACTATTAATCGTAACGATGACTGACCTGAACTCTGGTGTGTCTGTCATTAATTCCATTTCAATGTTGAGAAACACTTGAAACTAAAGTAAACGTAAATTAAATCTATTTTTAAAAAAACGATAAAATCGATGGACAAACCATTTCAGTGTAGATAAATGGCCACAAACTGGTCAAATGATGGGCAGACATACGCAATATTATAACACGAAAGCAGAGGAGGACTTGTGCCTGAACTAAAGGCGATTGACCCAAACGGTGCGATTCTATCAACTTTTCCTGTATATCGGGGACATACTTCTGGTACTGATCTTTTTCACTGCAAAACAGAATAAACGCCAATCGTTTGACCAGAAGAGCCCTCTGTTCTATCTCTTGATCTTTACTACTGAACAGTTTTAGGGCACCACTCGATTGGGTGACAGACATTCGGGTTAAGAACTCTCTGAAGGTATTCTTGTCGTGAGTCATGAGGTGATCCACAATTGTCTTCCAGTGGACGAAACAGTCGGTATCCATTTGGAAGAAAGTCGGGTCCAGAAGCAGTTCAAAGGCGTCTTTACGCCACGCCTTTCGAGTGTATTGATATCCAGATATGTTCGACAATAAGTGAGAACAGGCTCTAAAACTCGGGGCGTTGTGTTTGGTTCGGTTCTTCAGGTATGGGACGATGTAATACATTATATTCGATACCAAAGGAACCACTTTTTCTTTCTCTTCACTCACGTAAACCACATCGAGAACGGGGGCCACAAACTGGGGGTAAAACAAACAAATTGATTGACTCTTAATTTATGATAGAAAAAGGGAAGGACTCACTTCAGCCAAAGCACATAAGGCCTGAACACTGAATTTTGATAGAAAAGAGTTGTCCGCTTCGGATATGTTGGAGAAGTCGAGGTTTCCATTAACCGAATCGATTGCATGAAACGAATGTTCGAACTCATTGTTGTCGTCGTCTTCGTTCTGATTGAATTGAGGGCCGGGAATCACTTCGAGATTGCGTCGCAACCATTTAGTCTGTCCGAGTCGAGCGCCGGCTACTGTAGTGCACGCGTCCACCAGTTTCTGCGCGACGTCCTGCAGGTCTTTCTGGTCCTTCCGGTCCTCAATAAGAGGCGCCGCCTGAACAAACTCATGCAGTATTGCCAACAAATGGAACTGAACTAATGGCTGAGCCATCGATGATATTTGTAGACCTTCTTTAAGAAGGGATAAAACGGATTTCCAACACTGGAGTAGTTGTGAACCGGGAAAGGCTTTGATGTACGCGAGGAAGAACTGCAACATACAGACCTCTATCGGCGGCCTCTTCTGGTGTTTACTACTGTTGGCATTTGGCGGCGCTTTCATCGCTTGTCTGATAGTCTGGAGGACTGACTCCATTGGCAGCACTCGAATGGCGGCCACCAATTCGACTAACAGTAACTGATCTGCAGAACAGGTCTGCGCCCACTGCTGTTTACCACTTTTACCGCTCTTCTGGTCCCTAACGTCATACCAAACAATAGCAACAGAACTCATAAAATTTGATCCATGGATGAGAGAAAGTGGCGATAAAAAGCTTAATATGTTTTGTTTGACTTCTTTAGTTCTGCCCATAATTTGCCAGCCGTTGTCCGTTGACTCACTTTCGGCGGCTTTTATTTGCTTCCAAACCGCCAGAAGAGCCGATAAAACGCGCGGCAAATGAGTTAAAACGGTTTTCCGCGTCGATATCAGAGGATCATTGGCCGACCCCTCCTTTCCTGTAGACGTTGTCTCAGGATTTGTATCCGAAACTGTAAAGACGTGAAGAAAATTTGATAACATTTGGAAGGGGTTGTTGTTTGTGGTCATCAGATTAGCAGCTGTGCTGATCGATTGGGGCTGTGGTGACAGTAGAGGACTCGAAGGGGTATTGGATGTGTCCAGAAGACAATAGTGACAAAGAGTGGCCAAACTCTTCAAAATGACTATAAGATAATTCGGAGACAATTCTGTTTTGTCGTCTTTCAGTGATTTGGTCGGAATCTTAGCGGCAGTGCTCTCAAGATTTTGACACAATTGAGTCAACACACAGACCACAAGCCGTGAGAGGGATCGACCGGCAAAAGGAAGGGTAGCCTCGACTAACTCTAACCAATTGGAGTGCAGATGGAGTTTATGTGTTTGTTGGAGTGCCGTCTGTATGGCCGACAGGAACATAGATTGCGCCGGTATTAACATATTTGGGTAGTATTTGAGTGACGATATCTGTGGTTGGAATCGAATTCTGGCGGCTCTCGAGTCACTCCCTTTGCGGTTATGAGTCGGCTGTTCCTTATCTGCCGTATTTGGCGCCACCTTATGCTCCAAAATCATCAATTCTTCCAATAGTTTGAGTAAAGACTTTTGGAGGTCTTCTTGAAAACCTGTGGAACCATTGGTCTGACTCTCATTGAACTGAATGAGTGCGTCGGCGAAAGCGGTATCGCATGTGTTGTTGGGCTCCTTCTTCTCCTGGAAGTTATAAACACTGGAGACTATGCACTGAAGGATTGACTTTTGGACTTTACATCTCATCAGCATATCGTGTAAATAAGTAGAGAAAGTAGGCTTTCCTTTTATGGCAACCGTTAACTGATTGAAGATAAGTCTCAACACTTCGCACGAAACGATTCGGACTTTTTGGTTGCCGACCACCTCTTCCTCGTTAAGTCTGGTTTGTGGTAAACTCGGGTAATAACTGCGCAGATATTGCATACAAGTGGAGACTATCACTTCCAGGAATGAACTGCTTCTGAAAGATGTTATCGAATCGGAGCTCAAATCACTGTAAAAGCCTCTCCCGAAGAGTGCGTTTCGATGTCGGGCGCAAATCGCCTGTAATTCTTGCGAACGTAAACCCAACCGATTGCTGATACTTGTGGTGGCCATAGAGAACAGCACTTTCTGCGGTTCCGTCAGAATTATATTCCAAAGTGTTGTCAACGCATAGAGTGTTCGCTTCGAGTCGTAGACCTGTTGGTAGAGAAGCATATGGGAGTGCAGTTGACTCAGAGTCACGGGTCGACTGTTCGTATTTATGCTAATTGTCTCAGAATTAGTTACAGCCGTTTGACTGTCATCTGATTCAGACGACTCCTCCAAATCGTAGACCACTTTATCGATGAGTTCTTCCAAAAGATTAGTAATGACTTCAGAATCGGAGAGCTCTGAATCATCGATGAATTTCTTTGGCGGTATAGGAGTAGAACAGGTAGTCGTCGCTCTCGAAGGGATTGGTGTCGAGAAAGGCGTCGGAGACTTCACTAAATTATCTGATTTAACAGACTTTGTGTCCAATCGTTTAATGTTCGTCAGGTTTGGCAGAGATCTGGCGAATGGAATGGAACTCGAGTCGAATATCTCGAAGGCGTCGCTGTTTAATGAAGACATTGATCCAAACGGATTGAGAACCATATTTATCGAGAGATACTTATCCATTATATTGTTCTCATGACTTTGAGGAACTTCATATTGAGGGAGAGTTATCTTCGATGTAATCCATTTATTTACAGAATTACAGTTCGAGTTATTAGAGGTTTGGGTCAGAGTTAGTACTTTATTGGAGGGGACCGGAGAGGGCGCGAATCGCATCTTCCCGTCCGGATTCACGTGATATATGACATTTCCTCCGGTGCTACTGATTGCGTAGATTTTTGACTCGGAATTGGCGATCGACGCGTTGTCCATCTCATCACTTTTGGTGCCATTATCGGTGACCCCTCCTATCCCGGGCTGATGTATGTTCGCGTGTTGGACAGACAGACGACAAGTGTCCGGATGTAATACTATGAACAGCAATGGTTCCAAAATTCGGGCGATATCTCCGCTCTTCAGCGATTGGTTGAGCCAATCGATAGCTTGAGTGTTGTGGACGTCAACCTTATGGGACAGACTGTCTAACATGAAAAACAACGGTCTATCGAATTCTCTGGTCATCGCCGACGGCATTGATTTGATTTTTATATCTCTTGTAATGTTATATAAAATAGTGAACCGTTTTCGCGACTCATAGGCAATGGATTCGTCGGGACTTATCATTGAAGTGCAGATAACAGACTCACAAACAGATGAGTCGACCGCAAGATTGTGAAGATGTTGGAGAAGAGTAGCGGTTTCGAGATGTAGGTGCGCCCGACTCTCGCAGAGATTGGCCCACAATTTGTTTGTCGATTGTGTGAACCAAGAGGTTTGATGGAAGATAAACGCCAATTCATTTGCGCTAATCATTGGATCAAAATTAATGGGTTTGTTTCCGCTCGAAGTGTCTTCAGGAGAACTGAAATCGACAACCGGTGAACCACTGGAAGTAATTATTAGTTGAGGGACCGGCAGATCAAATAACATGGCTTTGGTTATAGTTATTAAGTCTAACGTTGAAGATATCGAAGAGTAACAGACTTGTAGAGAGTCTTTTGGATATATGGCCAGAACTAACAAATTTTGAATCCATTTCTCCAATTCATCACAACTTGAAAACAATAGTTTGTCGGTTCTCTTGTCGGACAGCGAAGGAATGGCTGCCATTTGGACCAATAATTGGCATAAATCCGTGAAGACATTAACCATTTCGGGGTTCGTTTCAATCGCTTTGATTTGTGTCTCAAAACTCATTTCTCTGTCACTACTTATCGACGAAACCCTTAGAGAAGCGAAACATTCGCTTAAATCTGATTTATTTTTAACCAAACGATTCTCAACAAATAAATTGAAGAATTCTTGTAAAGTACTGATCAGACACTTTTGGAATAGCTCTTCGTTGAGGGCCTGTTCTTTAGGCGTCATTTCATATTCGTCTGATTCTTCTTTGATAATAGAATCGACTTTTTGTATAGACTTTTCACTGATTTTCATCTCTTTATTATCGTTTTTATATCTATTTTGTAATGTCTGAGCGATTGTTGGCTTAATTTTGTTAACGATATTCGAACATAACTTTATTGCAGACTCGAAGTCATCGCTTTGGAGAACAGAATAATATCCAATAAGTGAGTTAAGGACATGAAGAAGGAATTGCGATAAATAATTAAGATTTGAAGCTTCGGATGTCTCGACTGTGATATTCTCCAAAACAAAGTTAACGATTGCACACATTTCCAGAATAGTTATTGTTTTAAAACCAACCCGTCTTACAGGAGAGCCGTTATGTTGTTCTATATGTTTATAGTGTGCGCACGAATAGGAGAATAGATCCGAAATCTGTTGCCATAAATAATTGATTCCGATGTTTGTGAACAACAGATTTGTTGTACGCAAAAGATCTGATTTATTTGACTTATTATTATTGCCAACTTCACTGAATTCATGATATAATGCTCTGAAATAAACGTTAAAATAATTAATTAATGAAAAAATCCATAAATGTTTGGAACGTTTCCATTGCTTTACATCTATTTTCCGGTTTATTGAAATTCAATAAAAACAGAATTTTAATTAATTGAAGGCTTACCGCAATATTTCGAGGCATAAATTATCGACAATCGGTTGACTGATGTCTTTGTGGTCAATAATACAAATCAATAGTCGATACGGCCATAAGTCTCCCAAAGAGGACCAGGAATTTGGGATCGGAATTACGGTCGACGGGTTCTATACGATAGGCAAACAAAACACAACAGTTATCGACAACTCTTCGCTTCAATGGTTTTCAGTTATTTAATTCATAACAAAAAGCAATTATTTGAACAAATATTTTGTTTTAAAGAGAGAACAGGCAGTGAACAGACACTTCACGACACCATTCATCAGATTTATTACAAATAATTGGTTTCAATGAAACATAAATTTCTATTAAAAATGAATATAAAAAGAGAATTGACTCACAATTAGACATATTTTGAAGGCCTCTAAAACCAGGTCTTTGGCGAACGTTTCGAAATAGTTTTTATCGGAACCGACACTTTTGGCTAACCTGAGCGCTGCGTTTCTCGACTTAGTATTAGACGTGTCTTCTGCTGTCAGCCACGAACTGAATCGTCGATTTAGTGACACATCTCTTCTCAAGAGAACAGTTATGGCGGCAGTCATTATATTAATCATGTCTTGTCTCAGGATTTGTTTGTTATGCATTGGGAAACAACAGAGCAAAAGGTCGAGAATCGCTCTCTGGACCAATACATTGTTGTCCAGTAGTGCCGCACAAATGCCATTAATTAGTGTCTGAAGACAAGTACCGGTTATATACAACTGGTCCTCAAGACTTCGCTTTTTGTTGAAGTGAGACGTTATAAACATAATGGCCTGTAGTCTCACCGAAGGGTTGTTCAGAACACACCTCCAGAGCGAGCCATAGAAGAATTCGTGGGAAACTGCCTGACAGACAGCGACCAACAGTTTGTCTGTCCTCTCGTGGTATTCATTAGAGCCCTCTTCCAGTCCCGGGAGGACTGCGATCAGAAAGCCGTCGAGCGCTGGCTTCAGACGAGGCCCGAGTGGTATGAAATGTGTTTCATATATCTCGAGAAGGGATGGCTTCACATTAATGGCCGCATGACTTAACAGAGGGAACAAACCATTCGAATAAATACTTAACTCTTGTATGAGTCGATCGGTTCCAATGCATTTAAATATGAGATCATAAGTTTCCAATGCTTTCAAGTGGACACCCGATGGCAGCGCCGGATGCATGCATTGGGCCAAACGCTGGCCAACGGTAAACCTCCGCGGAATCACATTATACTTGACATTATTGGACAGAACCTGAGGAACAAATAGAGTGAGCAATGGTTTGAGTTGTGGTCAATTAATACCTTATTAAGCTTTCCAAGAGCATTCACAAGATCTGCCCATTCGGAGGTGTATTCAAAGCCTTTCAACGCTTTGTCGATCTGTTGGACATAATTACGATACTTCGCGTCTGACATCAGTTCGTATTCATCGAGACTTGTCGTCGTAGGACTCCGAGAGATCTTCATATTTGATGGCAAAACACACAACCAATCAATTAATTAATGAATAAATAATTAAAATAATGTTGTCTTTGAAGCAAAACGTATTCATTTGTAAACAAAATCAATAAATAATTTCCATATTTTGTCTGCAATTGACTCTTGTTTTCAACATTTGAAGCATTAATTTAAGACAAAATTTATTTAAAAAATATTGATTTCAATCAAAATATTAATCAATTAATAAATAAAACAAAACAAATCGGATGTGATTTACGGGAAAAGAGTCAAACATTTGTTTAATTAAAAAATTGATTGAATTTTAGACTTTGTTTGGATTAAAATATAGTATTATATTATGTGTTGATTGCATTCAAACAACACTACAAAACACTATTCAATGCAATAGACTCTCAAATACTGTTTGTTTGGAGATTTCGCTCAAATATACGCAACGTTTCAATGCTATCACATATTAGACTCATTTATGAAGGCTTTCAAAGCGTTAACATTCAAGCGCTTAGTCTACGCCTCTGACAAACTAAGGCTGTAACACAAAATCCTACACTCATTTGATAAATACCTTTCTTCTATTCATTTGACTATCAATGAAATCTTCGCCAAAAAAGTTTTCAATCGATTTGAGTCAATGATTATTATTATTTTGGTTTAAATTTTGACTTTTCTCTTATTATTGTAACTCAATTCGATAATTGAGTCGACAATAATGTTATCTTAATTATTATCTTATCATAAATGATAAGGTAATTAATTATGGGATTAAATTTTCAGTACAATTAATTATCATGCAAACTTTCTCTTAAACCTAGGGAATAATTTTTTATTTGATCAATAAATTAACAATTAACAATAGTAAACCTTTATAAATGTTATAGAAAATGATCATGATTGTTTTCTAACTTTTCCTAAGTTTAGAAATATCCATATTTTCTCAATTAATCAATAAAAACAATCTGGATACTTTAAAAACGAACCATATTTTAAGTTTTACTTTATCTTTCGATGTGAGAAATGAAATGGGTTATAACAATTAACAAGGTGATTAAATCAATTGGAAATGTTGATCAAAAGTTATCAAAACTAAAAACTTTTTGCTCGACAGCCCTAAACATAATGACAGCCCATAGACTATGACGTAATACAATCACACGCTTTGAGTTGATGTCTGACGACGACTGTCGACAACTTTACGACTCACTTATGAATTACGGCTCAAATTGATTGACAAAAGTTTTGGGAAAATCCAAAATAACTCACATTTCTCTTAAATCTCGAAAACTTTTTCTTCAATCGTTTGACAAAAACCATTGAGATATGAGAAAAGAGTCGCCAATAATAGGCTTTAAAAAGTGTTAAATCTTTAACATCTGGTTATTTATCAACAAAAGTATCAAATTATCGTTAAATCACATCATTTATGGGTTATTCAAAACACTTTGAAAAACACGTTTTGTTTGGTTTTTAAACTTAAATCACTTCACGTTTTAATGTAACGAAGATTTTGTTTGTTTTCTTAAAATCAATCCATTGTTTCAAATATCTTATTGAATACAAAATCAATTAAAACCATTGATTACCAAATGTGGAAGTGTTTCAGCAGAAGATATACTGAATACCATTTATATTGAATTTAAAATAAGGATTAAAATTTGTCCTTCAATTGAAACGTGTTTTTTGTCTTTTTCTCCAATAAATGCTTTAATTATCACATAATTTGACATTTGTTTGAATTTTGGAATCCATTGAATAATTGTCTCTAATTATGGTATTTATTGATTCGTTTTTTACACTTTTTTTTATCGATTTATTTATTTGACTCTTCAGTTGCGAAGACAGCAAAGGATAAGAAGAGAGTATTTGTATCGAAAAGCATTAGAAGAGCAGAAGAGAGCCGTCACTGAGAAGAAGGAACAGTTGAAGCACTCACTCAATGGTAAGAAACGATGACTTATTCGATGAATATTAAAACAATTGTCAAATGAATTGACAGAAAACAGTCAAATCCCGACCGAACTACAGAAGGGAGCGCTTCAGTTGCAGTCAGTCCTCGAATGGGACGACGAGGCGTCAGAATTGGTTACCAGTCATGAGGACGACGAGTATCGTTGGGCTGGTGTTGAAGACCCGAAGATAGTGATCACCACTTCTCGAGACCCTTCCTCTCGTCTCAAAATGTTTGCTAAGGTTTTCATTGAATTCATTCAAACGTTTGGTTTTGTTATTAATTAAACTATTTTATAGGAAATTAAATTAATTTTCCCGAACTCTCAGCGTTTGAATCGAGGAAATTACGAATTAAAACAACTGATAACCTCCTGTCGGGCCAATGATGTGACCGACTTTATTGTCATCCATGAGACCAGAGGAGAACCGGACGGACTCGTTATTTGTCACCTCCCGTACGGACCGACAGCTTATTTTCAATTAACGAATACAGTTATGCGTCACGACATCCCTAATATGGGAACCATGTCTGAGGCCTACCCTCACCTCATATTTCATAACTTGAAGTCACGATTAGGTCGAAGAGTAACCAATATTTTGAAGTATTTATTTCCTGTCCCTAAAGAAGAGTCCAAACGAGTGATCACTTTTGGAAACGAAGACGACTTCATATCATTCCGACATCACGTCTATAAGAAGGCCGACGGAAAGGTAGAGCTCCAGGAAATTGGGCCCCGATTTGAGATGAAGTTATATGAGATAAAGTTGGGAACCCTTGACATCGCAAATGCAGCCGATTCTGAGTGGGTTTACAAACCGTATATGAATACCAATAGGAAGAGGAAGTTCCTCAGCGATGATAACCTTTAAATTCATTGAATTTCGTAAATAAATGTTTTAATAAAATAATGTTTTTTTGAAAATATATTTTTATTTAATTAAAAAATCAATTTTTAAATAAATTCAATAAAATTTTGTTGATTTTGAAAAGGATTTAGTCATTTGTTTTTTGTTTGAGTCTTGCAATTGATTTGCATATATTTGTACGAAAGGATGAGCGCCGATAATATGCAAATGCCTTCCGCTGTATAGAAGAGCGACCAAACAACTATTGAAGGGGTGCTCCGACCGAATGCCAACTCAAATACACGCTCTCCTATCGATAGATTCAATCAATTAGTTATTCAAAATTTGGATCCAATTATGGGACAGACCTTTAGATGCGTGAAATATTAGAGAACCGATGAAAAGGAATTCCAAACCCAAATGTATGACTAAATAGAAGACCAAAGCGTACAAAATGTAGACAAACGCTCCGATAAAGGCCGCCATAAATGCGATACATCGGAGCAAAAGACTGATTCCGAAATATACTAATACTTTATTCCTGTCTTTTGTGTCTGTTATGTAAACGAAGTCCTCAATGGGAGCGCCAGTGGCACAAAAGGCTTTGCAGTCTCTACTCTTTGGTTCATAACATTTGGAACAGTCGGGAGAGTTGTAGGCAATGAACGAATCATAGATCAGTGAATGGAGACAAACGAGGAATAATATCATCGATATTGTCCCTAATAATGGTCGCAGACATGTGTAAGGACATCTCAACTTTGCAAAATCAGAATCTGGTACATTCTTAGCTTCTTTTCCTTTTCGGGCCATTTTTTAGATAATTTTCATAAAAGTTTAGAACAGTTTTTAAGATCTATTGATTTTTGATACAATAGAATCGTTAATTGAATGAATGTCTCGCAAATCAATAATGAAATTCAAAAGCAGGATATCATTCAATTCAATAAAATCAATGCTTTTTAGATTACGAGATATTCAGTAAAGATTTCTGATAAAAATATCTTCAATTTGTATTAACGATGGAAAACAATCGGGTCCTGAATGACGATTCACTAATATTAATATTTGATGAAATGAGTCCAAAAGATCTCATTCTTCTGCAGAGAGTGTCAGAACAGTTCAAACAATGCATTTTAGTGTCTCTTAAAAAGAGGAAATGTTTTTCAATCGTCATATTAGAGGAATGGTTGCGATCATTTAGAGACAGTATTTGCAACAAAAGACATCACCAAAGAGTTTGCGAACACTTCCAAAACAATTTAAAGTTTGCAGTCTTTCAAAGATATGGAAAATATCTTCTAAGCGAAAGAATAGGAAACTTGAGGTCAATTTCAAATAACTGCACTCGAATTGAATCCCTGGTTCTCATTGATTGTCGTATAGACGAGATAGTGATCAGGTATTTCAATGAAGAACTCAAAACCCTGAAGTGTTTATCAATCAATTACTGTTTGGTGCCATTCGTAGGATTGGTGTCAAGCGATCAGATGAAGAGCTTTTCCAAAAGAATTATTTATCTGAATATTAGAATTATTTATATTGACTCCGAGACCACATATTTCTGCCGATACTGTGACGAAGAACTGTTGGATTTAATTCTTTTGTTTGAAAATTTAGCCAAACTTATCGTCACTTTCCGTTACCCCGATAGTGTTAACAAGCTTTTTGAACAAATGAGACCTTCGATCGATTATATTTTTGCTGACACTTCTAGAGAAGAGAATCCCCCATTCCTCCGCCTATTCTCATTGAAGACCTCAAGAACTTACTTCAGTTGCGATCCCTTCGAATCTCAAACTATTTGGCGACAAAAGAAACGATCGAAACAATTATCGAATATTTGAATTTGAAAACATTTGAATTGACTTCAAACCAATTGTCTTCAACTTTAATACATAAAATATCTGTACAACAAAAACAACTCAAAGTATTGTACATTAGTTGGACTCAATTCATTGAATACAAAGATTTGAAAATGAATTGCCTCTTCGAGAAAGTAGTGGATTTCCGCTTAAATGATTCAAATCTGGATCAGATTTATTTCAAACAAATCATTGATATGTTTCCAAATATCAAGTATTTTGTTTACAAGCCTTATATGCGAGACATTCGGTGTCAACTAACCGGAGAGGAAATCTATTGCAAGACCTGTTATAACAGAACCTATGATCTGATTCCAAGATTGGATTCATTGAAATACTTTCACACCCGCTTCCGGTTCATCGGCAGCTCATTATTCGATTGTTTGGATCGGTTGACAAATCTGTCTCACCTTAAAATCAGTTGTTTACACATACCTGAGCTATTGACAGTTGAGGAATTCCATCGAGGATATAAATTTAAGACAGGTCAACTGAAAGACCTTATGTATTATCTAATCGAGAGATGCGAAAAGAAACCTAAAAGAATGATCAAGTTCGAATTGGAATGCGATCAAATTTATTTACCATTCGATTTGCAAAGACCAAGAAATCTAAAAATTTTCAAATCCAAGCAATTATTAGATTTTCATTATCTTTAAGTTTCAATTTTCAGCCAAATATCTATAAAAAATTTTCAAAACATTTTGGTTTCGATTAATTTTTAATAAAACTTTAAAAGTATTGTCAAATAAATTGATTTGAATATCGAATTGAATTTTGAAATTATAACAAACTTTTCAAAAGTAATTGAGAGAAAACTTGGAAACCATCAAATCGTTTGTAAGGTTTTATAAATAAAAGAATCGATTTTTGAGATAAAAACTTATTTTGTATTTAAATGAATATTTTAAAAAAGCAATTATTATTTAACATTACCTTCAATTTGTTTCATCAAAATCTAAATTTCAAATAATTTTGTTTCACTTTCTGTCGATTTAAAAATAATATCAGACGACTGTCTATAGGAATGGTTCCAAAACTTTTGGATTTGGATAATGTTTGAAATAAAATGAGATTTACTTCAATTTATATGAGTTTTAATGTATTGTAAAGACCTTCTAATATTGAATACAAATATATATATTTGAAAAGAAAAACAAAATATAATATAATATAAAATCAAATAATTTTGAAATCTCTGAGAAAATTATTTGCAAAGAATCGGATGTTTAGACTTTTGACGATCGAACCGAAGCGACAGAAGACGTGCTCTTCACGGATAGGGAGTTTTGTTTGAGTGAACCCTTGGCCGCCACTTTGGAGCCACCGCTTGAGTCTGAACCGGACTTTGATGTCGACGCCTCCACCTTTGAGGGAGCTTTCGATGACTCGGACACAACCTTCGAATCTGGTTTAGATTTTCCACTTTCCGGTTGTGGTTCCGGTTCTTTCTTTTCTTCTGACTTTTTGCCTGAAATTTTTCGATTAGATTTAGATTTGATCTGAAATTTGTTTCAAGTCTTACAACAAAAAAGACAGCAAATGATGACTATTATTATGATAACAATAATCACAACAATTATGATAATCCATAAAAGGGAACTCGATTTCTCCGGTGCCGGTGTTGTTGTTTCAGGAGATGTTTCCAGAGATGTCGGCCCTAGAGTTTCATTTGCCGTCTCATTGGATTTGGCCTGATTGGTCTCATTTGCAGCCGGCGGAGGAGTAGTCGGGTCTTCCTTCAGAGGACTATTACCGTCGCAATTGAAAAATTGTTTTGTGGTATACTTTCGGTCAAAAGAAATATCAATTTGAATCGATTTGAATAACATTTTGAAAGGGAATACCTCTGAAGCTTCAGTGACGGTACCCCCGGAGTAAATCATATAAAACTTGTTATTAGCCATACCATAGAGCGATCCCTTCCAGTCGATGAGTCCGGTGTAAAAGTTGGTCAGTTTGGTCTGAGCCTCGTAATCACCGAATAGTCCGGTTTTTTTCAATACTTTCGTATAGAACTGATTTTTGCCCCCTTTCTTAACCGATGAAAAGAACTTTCCATGGATTTCATCGAAGGACATCCCACCGTAATCATCGACATCTTGAACAAAGAAGGCGGCGCCTTTGAGTCGGACTTCTTTGTCCAGTTTCCACGGCATTTGATCATTAGACTCAACAGCACTCGGATTCTGATTCTTGAACGACCGAAACGCTTTAAAACCGGGAGCGCCGCCCCTCAGTCTTCCGATCAGAAGAATCAGATTCAGGGCATTCTCTACTGTGGCTACAGGTGTCGCACCGAAATGCACAGCAGTTACGATCGATTCGAACGGAAGGGCTGACCAACAAAATCATTATAAATCCAAATAATTTTAAGATAAAAGTGTCGGAAATGACTTACTTGTGCCCCAAATCTCCTTAAATGACTGTTTGTCTACAATCTTCAACTCTTTGACTTCCATTCTCCAGAAGTTGGTTCCGTCGCCGAAATGGATTTCTTCGTCGATAATGAAAGCGATGGACACATTTCCGTCACCGTCACAGAATTTGTCTGCCATACAATATGTGGTCAACAGTCCTATCAATGATACCAATAAAGTCAAAGAACAACAGAATCGGGACATCATTTGGAAATTTTTGGATAAAGTTTTTGTGAATCAAATGAATGCTTTGAAGAGATAATCGGTTTTTAGTTTTATTTCGATTTTTGTATTATTTCTCTTTTATTGAAATCGCGAGACTTTGAGACAAATAATAAACAACTGATTTGAATGCATACAAGAATTGACTCTCTTATGGTTTTCAATATACGAGATCTTAATGATTAGGTTTGGGTAGAAATGAGGGAATGGGTTGAAGACATACCACAACTCTATTCAATTGTTATGCATTTCATCACAAGTTTTCAACTATAATTGAATAAATGATCTAGCTCACTTATTTCAAGTTCACGAAAACACGAGAAATTATGTTAAATTATTTTACAATCAAATCAATTATTTCTAATTCAAATCAATTTCAACGACTATTCAATTGAAATAATTTTCATTTACTTTAAATACAATCCAAAAGTCAATCAAAAAATGTCTCAAAAAGTTATCAAAAGATCTGAGATATTGTCTGACGAACTCCTGATTAAAATTCTTCAATATTTAAGTCTTGAGAATAAGTCGAGGATTGCATTCGTTTCCAAACAATTCAGTCGATCTGTGGATCAAATCATATCAAAGAAGACATCGATTGCTATTTATGTGCTGTTCTCTAATCACAAACTCCTGGTCTTCCCGTCTGTCGACCACTTAATCATTAGAATTAGTGACGGAAAGCGTCGTTTCATTTATTTCAATGAGATTAAGACCAGATATGAGTCAACACTTAAAAAGTTTAGCCATTTATCAGAAATAGAGTTCAATTTTTGTATGACTTCTCGAAAACTGATGAAATGGTTGTCAGAAATCTTCACAAAACCTGACCTCAAAGTTAAGTTTCGTGAACTCAATTGCAATATAGAAAGCGTCGAACTCTGGACACAAAATGATATCAATTCAATGGTCGAGGCTTTTGGCAAAAGAATCATTGGTTTGTCCGGTAGTCTTGACTTCATCTCATTCTTTGATTTGAATCAATTGACTTCATTGGCATCACTACATTACACCGAAGAAGAGTGCACTCGTACTATAGGTTTGGAAGAGTGTCCAAGCTCACTCAAATGTCTTGATATGGGCGAATATCCGTTGAGTAAGCCTTGCATTCAGGCCTTATGTCAGTCGAAGGCATCTAAAAGTTTGAAGACATTAAAACTGACGGCTATTAATCAAATCTCTGAAAGTGATGTCTTTGAAATGATTGGACAATCTTTACCATCGCTGATATCCCTCTCCATATCATTGGAAACTCTGAATTCAATCGATTCCATCAAATCGTTGAGAAAATTAAAAGCTCTCAAAA
>JAQIXV010000271.1:0-55052 GCA_034700625.1 Tectocepheus velatus
CGAATCCACGCCTCTTCGTCTTCGATGTCTCTGAAGAGCTGTTGTACGCGAAGAGCATCGCTGAGACGTTCCCGACGAGCAGTTATGGGCGCCTGAAGTGCTCTGAAGCGGTCGACGAGCGCCGCCTGTTTTGCTTGAATGGTGTCGGCGTCGAAGTGACCCTTTTCTACGAACTGTTGGGCCTGAATGACGACACCGTCCACCCGGTCCTGATGTGAGACGACGTCCGCTTCGAGTAAAGCGTGTTTTTTCATCAGATTCTGGACTGAAGTCAAGTCCCTTCCGTAGTCTTCTGACGCCAATTGACCCTCGATTTCGGTCAGCCATACATCAATGTCTTCTACGCCACGATTGAACTGCTGCTGATCGGCCGCTTCGGACAGCTTTGAGCCCTTATTACCGGCGGTTGAGACCAGTGACAGCCATAACTCACAGATATGAGTCACCCTTTCGTTGATCTTCGGCGCCGCGTAATGATTGCCTTCAATCAGTTCCTTACCGACGGCCGATATCTCATCGATTCGGGACTTATTAGCGTTTAATTCCTGTTCAAAGTTCTGGTGTTTCTGTAGCTTTCCGTTAAGATTTGTCGGATCCAAATACGACTCATCCGAAGCCGTCTTCAACTTCTCTGTTACCCAACCTTTGGATCAGAAGAAGACAATTAAAACAAATCTAAAGGACATTAAAGAAGAGGACATACTCTTAGTCTCGTCGCAGTCCCTCTCAAACTGTTGCAATCGATACGAGTCCTCTAACATCGCGCGACGTATCGCCGACTTCTCGAGCAGAGCGTTACGCCTCTCGAGTAGTGCCTGTCGTCTCTGAGCGACGTCATCAGTGGCGTAGTGCTGGCCTTCAATCAGTTTTGTCGCGAATTCGTCCAAAGCCTTAATCTTCTCTTCCTGTGCCGCCAAAGACTTCTCGAAGTCTTCGTGTTTTTTGATGAGAGCCTCCACTGAGTCCAACGAATCGCCCAAATCTTCGTTTGCGAGGAACGCCTCCTGTTTGGCCATCCATGTGTCCGCCTGTTCCGTATCCCTATAGAAGAGTTGCAAATCCATACACTGTTCGTATAGAATACGTCTCTCTTCCCAGAGGATAGTCAGTGATGTCTTCTCATTGGAGAGAGTAATCAATTTGTCGTTCACTTCATCGACGGATATCTTCTGTTCTAAGAGCTGCTGACCGGCGTCTGCCGTCAATCGGAAGCTGTCTTCGCGGGCGTCGATCTCTCCCCTGTGCTCCTGATGTCTCTCGAGTAAGGCCTCAGCGCCGGCCACGTCTTTGGCCAACTCGTCGGCAGATATAATCGCTTTCATGTCGTGAGTCCAAGAGATCAGGTCTCGGAAATCGGCCAAAAATTGATGCAAAAGATACGACTCATCCAAACGTCTGCGTCGTTCCAAAGCTTTTGACTTAAGCTGTTCCCAAGTGCTGACAATTTCTGAGTGTTTAGCTCTGGTCTGGTCGGCCAAGTCTTCATGTATTCCACACAAACGGTTGGCCTCCTGTCCCAAAGTCTCCACTTTATCTGAAAGTGCGGCCAAATCTCGTTCTATTCCTTCGTGTTTCTGAAGAATCGGACAAAAAGTTTGGTTAAAAACAAATCGGAAGACAATTATCTCAAAAGACTCACTCTTTGCAACGTCTGGACTGACACGAGATCTCTCCCGTAGTCATCAGAAGAGAGGAATACATCCTTTTCTGTGATCCACGCAATGGTTTCGTCAGCGTCTCTGTTGAAGCGCTGTATCTCATGAGCGCCGAAGAGCTTCTCTTGTCTCAAAAGAGTCAATTGTTTCAACCGCTGCCACGAGTCGTTCAAATCATCTTTTCTTTTAAGAATGGTTTCCCTTTCCGGATGTTCTTCGCGTATGAGTTGGTCCGCCTGTTCGTTGACATCCATAATACGCGACTCTTGAGACGCCATATCCTTTTGGAACTCATCGAACTTGCGTTGGAGGACCTCCACGTGTTCCAAGTCCTGTCCGATCTCATCGGTGTTGACGAACGCCTCCTTATCGGTGATCCAGAAGCGGACTTCATCGCACTGTCTGAGGAACTGCACCAAAACCAACGCCTGCTGTAGTTTCAGGCCTTTGTCGGCCAACTTCGAGAGCAACAGTTCCCACAAACGGTGCAATTCTTCGAGTCTTTGCTGTAATTCAAAGACAAAATACATTAATAACTCGAACGGGAAAGACATCAACAAAGAAGTTGATGACTGGGATCAGACACAGCCAAGGATTTCAGTCATCGTCTCAAGACATACGACGATAAGAAAATGGTAATCACTTCTCAAAGAGAAGATAAGAGACATAAGAAGAGGTAAAATACCCGGATAACATCAGTGGCAAAGTGTTGCTGATTAATCATTTCGATGCCGGTGTTGTCCAACTGGACGATGGCATTGCTGTGTGCGGCCACCTCTGCCTCGAATGCCTGGTGCTTCTGGATCTTCGCCTGAAGATTAGTCGGGTCTTTGTATGACTCGTCGGACGCCGTCTGAAGTTTCTCATTAATCCAAGACTCGAGTTCGTCGGCGTCTCTCTTGAAGTATTGGAACCGACGGCTGTCCTCCAATTTGGACCGTTTTGTCTTCGCCTCTGACTTGAACTGTGCATACCTTCCGAGTACTGTCTCTCGTCTATCTTGGATGTCGTCAACCGATTCCAATATCTTAATGTCTTTCGGCGGCTGAATATCCATTGCTTTCAACCGTTTTTTCAATTGTTTTCAATGATTTTTAGGTTAATTCATATAAATATCTGTTGAAAAATGTGTGGAAATCAGTTAGAATTCAAGTTAACCTGCAATTGATTGACAGAAATAATTGATTTTTTTGATAAAAATATCTGAAAAACTGATCCAAAACTCAATTGAAAACATTGAGGGCGTTGTCACTCGACTCAACCCAACCTCAAAAAAGCGGTTAAAACAGATATTTTCCTAAACTAACCCTCTTTGAAATTATTGGTTAACAAGGTGAAAACAATAAGGAAATATACTTACATTAAATTTGATTAAAATTGTTTTGAATTAATTGTAAATAAATATAAAATATTTCTCTTATTTTTTAAACTGATTTCGTGAATGACTTCATTCGTGTTATTAGTCATACCATTAATTACGTCAAAAGGGTTTTGTTATTCATTACATGCATTGAAGCCATAAATCACTCGAAAAGGGTTTTAAATATTTTGACGTATTTTATGATTATAGTGATTGACTGACCTTCATATGAAGGCCTGCATTAATGTGGGTTTGACTGCAGATAATACTAAATGTCTTTTTCACTCACATATCAGTTCTCATGAACTCTATGTTGATTTAGACCAGAAACCCATTCAATTGATATGTAATGAAAAAGAGTATTTTTATGTATCACTGGTTGCATGCTTAGAAGAATTCAAATTATTCCTGTTTTATCTCAAAAGTTATGATAAGCAACTTATCGATGAGAAAACATTGCATTCTTTATTATAAAACTTTTATATAAAAATTCAACAAGGTGGATCATTGAAAATCAACCTAAATTTTATTTAAAAACAATTTATACTCTTGGCTTCAATTCATAACAATAGAGAAAAAACATTCATTAGATGTACTGATAAGCAGAATATCATTTTAATTATGTTTCATAACCTATAAAATAATTGACGAGTAATGCCTCAGGAAATGAATTTCGAACAAATATTAGATGATCTAGGTTATTTCAAGTTATTAGCTGTTGAACAGTTATCAATGTTGGTATGGAATATTCTGATCCAAGAAAGTTATTCAAGCGAAGTGATGAAGTTGAGGAAGGTGAAAAATTTGTTCCACCTACTCCTGAAAGACTCTCACCACACCCGGTCGAGGCCTCAGGCCATACACACTTTAAGCCATTCATAGGATATCAACCAAGGGCATCTTTGATTAGTCAAAAACAGGGTGAGTTTAAAGTTATCAAAATCATAAACATCCGGATCTTTTATCATTAATCGAAATGATTGATGAAATTCATTGAAATTTATGTGAATTCGTATCGAAAGCCATAAATAATAAGAATATTTCAAACATAGAAATAGAGGAATGAGAGGACCGGCAGATAGTGTGTAGGCATTAACCAAAAATAAATTGATTCTTAACTTTGATGTCATCTCATCTGATATTATTTGTTTTGATTGCCAACTGTTCCCCTAATCTCTCTTCTCGTACGCTATTTAGAGCGACCGGTGTCTCAAAATTTATAGCTCTACAGGAGTTTGAGGAACGGGTTGTCAACACAGAGTACAGACAGTTTGGTTTCAAATCACAAAAGAAATAAAAATTCTTTTAATTCATTAAAAAAATTCAATTCAATTGCCATTTAATACCTAGATATGCATCAAATCGTTTATATAATAATTTAGCTTGTTTATTCATGAAAATATTGAATATCAGCGTCTACCAAGTTTGTTTCACGCGATTTTTGTTGTTATCATGAAAGTTCCAAAAATAACCTTGTTGATTTTGCTTTAAATCGAGGTTCGACTGTAATGTTAATGTTTTGTGACACGAATCGCATTATGAAAACATTCTCTTATTGTAAGGGATTTACTGCTCCGGCAAAGGATCTGCAGTAGAGCTCAGGGATGCGAAGAGCAGACACTTCTTTTGACGGATAGCACTGTGCGTTCGGCCCACAGATAGAGTCCATATTGCGATCCTTAGGAACCGAATAGGCTTTGGATTTGTCTTTCAATATATTATTAAAAGACTTAAAAATAGAAAATCCAAAGCAATTACTATAGGAATGCAGTCATTGTTTACATTACATACAGAAAACACACATAAAAGTAACTCAAATATACAGAAGAAAGAGATGGGAGAGACAGACAACCGAATGATTTGTTGCACTTCTTATACCCGTCCCATCAATTCATATATTCTCTATAAATGATTGAAACTTTTCGCTCAAAATCATATGAAAAGTGATATGTATTTCCACTCTTCGCTAGTTTTCTGCGATTAAAAGTTTTTGAGAAAAACATTCGTCAGTTTTACTGAACAATAAGTTTTTGTTTTTGTTTTTCCCGTTAATCCGAATACAAATATTTTTATTACAAAACATACGAAGAATTTCCGGTCTTTTAAAGTATAAAAACTACTATTGTTTGTGAGTTTAAGACTCACTTCTAGTGAAAAATGTGAACAAAACGATGGCTTTCCTCAAGAATTTTGCTTAAGTTTTCTGAAGTTTTAATACTGAATACAATCAAATGACTTCAACTTCGATGCCGTCGGTGATAATCGGCGAAGGGCTCGACGGCGAATGGCAAACGCTGCCGACCCAAAGTCCACCCAAACGCCAGAGACGTCCGACGCCACCGCTTCCAGTGCCGCCCCAACCACTTCTGCCTCCACTGTCTATCCCTCCCCTTCAAATAACATCGATTCCAACGGTCCGGACGATTACAATCGAGGAGAAACGTAATTGAAATTCACATTCAATTTATTTTTCTTAAGTTTCTTACAAATAGTTTCAATAATTGTTAGTTTTAATGACCTCTGAATCTAATGATGTGATGAATGAGTGAAAAGAGTAGTAATTACTCTCTCTTTACATAACATTTATTTTTGTGTCAAATAATCAAAAACTTATACGAAAACAAAGTTTTGGGACATTTTTGCCATTCATTTGAATAATGAGTCCAAATATTTTGGATATTTTTCAATACTCATTATCTAAATTGACTTGAATATGAGCAAGCTAATATCAATTCTAATAAATTCAATTTTGAATTTCAATTACCTATCAACTTTGGAATTGTTTGTATCCTATTTAACGGATAAATTAACATGAAAATTATCATGTTCAATCAATTCTTGATAAAATCATAATGACTAAAGATTTGGATGGTTTTCAAAACTCTTGACACAATTTGCGTGTTTTTACGCAATGAACTCAAATGAGTCACAAAATGTGCATAAAATTGGACAACACTTTGACAACAATCGAGGTCTTCGTTATTATAACAAAACAATTGCGTAATTATAACGAAATGCCATAAAAAGGGACAATAATTCACAGTTTACTCAATAGACAAACAAAATTAGTTGAAACCGAGTCCTCCAGAGATAGGGATAAGAGAGGAAAGAGATATAAATAGAGATTTTCTTCAAATGATAAAACATTTTCTAAGAGTAGAAAATTCTGATCAATTTATGGCACAAAAGACTGATACCCTTCTCGAGTCTCTGACTCTTCCTCATCAAGATTCTGATGTATCAGATATTTTTCATTACATTCCCAACAAATTTCTCTCTCCATTCCACTCAATCCCTGTCCGCCTTTATCTCTAGAGTGGAATTCATTCCCCTTTTAAAACGAATGCCAAATATTTTTTGTTTCTGTTTTGAAACCTCAAAAATACTCGTGTTTTCACATTTTTAAAACAAAAAGGCACTTCTTATTCGCCTTAACTATAATTATAATTACTATTATTCTGTTCTCAACTTAAGTACAGTCGAAACACTTGAAACTCAGAGAGAGATAGAGAGTGAAAATTAGAAACAGTTTTCATTTGAAGTGATTTTTGTCTTATAATAAGGTTTTACTTAAGAATATTCTTATCGTTTCTCAATCTCTTAAGTGTTGTTATTATTGGCCAAAAGTGTTATAACTTTGTCTTCAAAATTAGTTTAAAACAACTCATCTTTTGTGTGATTAAGAAAATGGAGAGAAATGTCTGTAGTGTTGGGACTGAATGTGATGGCGGACAAGAAGGCAACGAACAGCATATTCCTGTGTGTCCGCCATCGCCGAGTGGCAGTGGGTACAGGCCTTCGACTCCACGACCAGATGTCTTTGCAATGAGACCTAATTTAACTCTAATGAGTTCTCAAATGCGTCCAGGATATAATACGGCATCGCCGTCAACACCCGTCCCCGCCAGTGGTCTCTATATATTTTTTAAATTGATCATGATTGTTTATAAATGAGTAAATTTAAATGAATGACTGTGATATTATTTAAAGGCCCTATGAGTCAGAGGAAATTGACCAGGGGAAAGAGCGTCAAACTGGATATGTTGGAGACCACGTCAACCGATGAGTTATGGGGTACAGTCTTGTTAATTTTTAAAATAAATTACCTAGATTAGTATTATTCTAATTTCTAGTATTGTTCTATTATAAAATAACCTTGGCCTTTTATACAAATTTCAAATGAATTTGAAATGACTGTCGTTCCTGATACCGATCCTCTAAGTTATTGATCAGAAAAATCTATTTTTGAAAATACTTTCCGTTGTTTTGAGTTTTTTGTTGTTGTTATTGAAATTCATTTCTAATATTACATTTAATATACATTCAATACATTTGAATACATTATTAAATATTTTCAAAAAAAAGTAAAAATCACTTTTTGTTAAAAAAACAAAACCTTTAAAACAAACCATGAATTATGTAATGTATAACTTTGTATGAAATTTCAAACCACAAGCAAAAAAACTAAAAACTTTCAAACTCTCTGAACTTTTCAAACATCAATTTATTGGTTAACAAGAAATTCGTAAAACAATTTGGTTTCAAATTCTGTATGTCTCACAAGAATTGTATGCTTTTCAAGCATTTTATAATAATCGGAGTCAAATAAAAAATGCATTCATCAGAATATGTTTTAAATCAAGTATTTTCTTTGCCATTCAAATGACAGCTCAGTTTAGTTGAGGATTAGTTTAAGTGTTTTTCGACAGTCAATCAAAAAATTGTGTGAAATATATTTATTAATGTATGAGAAATGCAATTCATTTTTCATATCTCACACACTCTTCAAAGGCATGGATTCACTCATCGCTTGAGTAAAATGAATGCATTAAAAAAGATTTGAGGAGAGCATAAAATTCACGCAAAAGGTGGAGAACTCGTCAATTCGTTGCTCAGAATAAGCAGTACTTTATATAAACAAAATATTTCGCTCGAAATGAATCAAAATTAATATAAGTTTTCATTTTTTTTACTCAAAAATATTTCAAACATTCAAAAGCAAAGCGATGTTTATCAAGCCATAAAAACCACCTATATCAATTTTCCTATTGTTCTAGATTGTGGACGCAAGCAAATTATGGTCCATCACCTATCTGTAATTTAATATGCAAGTTTAAAATACAAAATATCGTAAAATTAATTCAATAGACAATTGAATTATGAAAATTCAAAATTATTTTGATATTATGATTATGTGGGCCTCAGCTCATAATCATTAAAAATACATTAAAAAAAAGTTTGAAATTTTTTCAAAAAAGAGTTAACAAAAACATCTCTTTTCTAAAAACCTCAAAACGAGTCAAATCTGATAATGACGTGAAAACTCAAAATAAAGTTATATTAAAGTCGTTATATACTTATGTATTGACTCAAAAATAATATTTAATATTTGTTTAGTCAGTGACACGACAAGAGTGTCCTCAAAGACACGAAAACAAAAGTAATATATAAATCCTATCGTTAAGTCTATCCATTAATAAAATTAATGAAAAAAACAAACATTTAATTGACTCGAAGTCACACAAAAACAACTCATTTAGTATTGATTTGCTATTTATATTGTGTTTACAATAAACTCATTCTCTATTAAATTGAAATCAATTGAAAAGAATATTCTCTTTTAAATAAACACTGAATTTATTAATAGTTTAAGTGATAACAGTCCTCAACTCAGCCAGAAATCAATCTTGATATGACTTGATTTGACAATTTGTGCCAGATCATTTTGCCTCAGACTAATCAAGCAATTGAGTGCTTAAAAAAATATAATATAACTAAAACCAATTGATATGATGTGCGAAATGTGTTTTTAAAAAAACAAAACAAACGCTCATTTCTTCAGTCCATTTGGTTTATTGCAAAATATTTGACTCTTTATTCTGAGTTCTGATAACAAAATCAATTATAAGTGAAATTATGTCCGAATTTCTAATGCCTTCCCCTAACAGTTCTGATCGCTTCAGATATCAATTATTTTGTATTTTATTGTATGTAATGACCATTAACTTCAGCGGTAGTCTTGGTTACCGTTGAATTCTTGTGGCCTACCTTTGCTTCTGATAGCCAACAGATCCCTAATGGGATACAAATGTACTCAAGACTTTTGTTCTCATTATTTCAAAAAAAATGAGTGAAAATCCCATATGTTTTCGAATTTGACGACAATTATAGAAATAATAAAAACAAAAAATTAAATAATTTATAACAAAAATTGATGTCATTATACAAAAAAAAATTCGTGGGTTTTCTGTCTATCGAGTGAATCATTTCGAAAGGAAAGCCATAATGAAGTGAAATCTATTCGTAGTATTGTTTGTAATGAATATCAGTTTTAATTGACGTTAATTTAACGAATGGAAAGTCATATCGAAATGAAAAGCACTGGTAATGAGAACCACTTCCCTGGAAGTCAGTCCAAAATACGACCGAAGACTCAGTCAATTGGTTCGAAGCGGAAGACCACTACTGAAGTGTCGGCTTTTGATGTCAGATGTATGTCATCTTTATATTAATTATGATTGAGTTGTTCTCACAGTTTCCAAGAGTATCACTCATTTTGAACTGAACACCAATTTTTCAAAGTCTGCTGAAAAAGTCTTTAACGCGTGACTTGTGTTTCAAAAACTAAACCATAACTTAAAACATAAGTCAAAAAAGTTTTTTGAAAAAAATGTTCAAAAAAACAAAATTCTTAAACCTATCCGTAATTGTCTCATTAAAAGAGCCTTGTTACTTCCATATTTGAATAACAGCCTAATTAACCATGATCTTTAACAATGGTAAACTTGAGACTTATTGTGTTCATAACAAATGATTTTCAATAAAATAAGGAAAGCTGATTTTAAATAATCATGATAAATTTTTACTTTGGTAGCTCAGAATAAAATGTTAAAGATATGAATAGAAATTAATCTGAAGTCTAGACACATTCTGATGTACAAATAATTATAATGTTGCTAGGTAATTTTCCATTAATACACGATTATATAAAATGTTTTCAATTTTGAAATAATTTTAAACCAATTGAATATGGTTTGACGTTTTGTATAAAAAGTCAAAGATAATTTAAGTTGAATTCACGATCTTTCAATTACATTGGTATTAATAACTAGCAGTTTTTATTTCAAATTCTAGGAATAAGACAAAGTGTGGGCCGACAGACAAAAAACAAATAAGAAATTCAGTGAATAACAGCTTTGAGATAAAAGTCAAGAGAAAGTGATATCATTTTAAATGTATTGAAACGGGAATAACATTTTCCCAAACAATTATTGTTAAAATGTTTGCTCAAAAAAAATATATCACAAGTTATGCCTCGAGTGAAATATAGATTGAAATCTCAGTGAAATCCAATTTAACGTCTGATACACAAAGAATTAGTCTATTTTTAAGACAGATCTCCCGCTTTGGAGGCCTTATGATGCCTGAGCTCTCGATTCTTGAATTCATTAAATAATTTGCTAAAATGTTTTCATCTGTTTTACCAATTAAATTAATACACGAATTTAATCTTGGTCAAAAACAGATGGAAATCAAGGACTCACTAATTTGTCTGATTGTTATATTTAATCAGAATAAGTGAGCTTGCAACAAGATTAACTCAATTCGCCCACACATTACTTATAGCATAGAATTTAATAACGTTTTGAGCAATAATTTTGATTAAACATATTTTAGGAACATTTCATATAAAGGCTCAGAATATTATTTCCAGACATCGAACCAAAACTTAATCATTTCTTTTCAACGAAAACTATTGCAAAGGTTTCGAAACATTTCTTTCGAAGAATTTTATTCCGAGTCCTCCAGAAATCCAGGACTCGGAACAACTGATTGTGTCATTCATAGGAGTCAATCGGTTGACTGCCTTTGGAAAGATCTATTCGAACGACAGGTGCTCTCAGAGACTGTCAGACAGAATAAAGTGTTACAACACTTAACACATTCAGAGAAACAGTCAATCAATTGATGGCGAAATCAAACCAAAAAATCTTGTCTTAAATTTTGTCTCAAAACTAAAAATAAGTTTCAAAAAATTGAATTTCATTGAAAAACAATTGGGGCTCCGAATCAATAAAAACTATTGTCTAAAGACTTTTGTCTCGAATTAGCGGCTATTTATCATTAGCTCACGACTTGTGCCAACTCCTGGTGTGCTGTCAAACACAGTACTGGCTTTTTGTTAGAAGCCATAGAAGTGACACTAAAAATCAACGTTTGTTTTATCTGTCGATTTGATCGCCAGTTCCTCTTTGTTTTGAAATTCATTTGAGAATAAAAAGAAAGTTTAAGATTTCACACAACTCTCAATCAAGATTAATGATAGCCAAGCTCAAACTTTCCATTAAACAAGTCTTAATACCAGAAATTCCTGATCTTTTTCTGCGCGAATCAACAAATTTTTTAGGTATAAAAATTTTCAACAGAATCGATCAGAATGTGCTTAATCATTAAAATTTCGGCTTATATCCATTGTATTATACCTTGGTTACCAACTCTAATACCATAGCCATGTATCACAAGCAAAAAAGCTGGCGTTCCTTCTAATGCCTGATCGTAAAGAATAGGAGAACAGTAGGGCTTCGCTGAAAAGACAGCCTCTATTTCGCTGTTATTCTCTCTGAAACTCTCTCTACTCTATATTCTTGCTCTTTGAGAGGCAAACAGAGCTCAGGTCTCTTGTATTGACAGGTCTATCATTGCTCTGATATGTGTGCTCTTCAGTCATCTCACTATTTATCAGATGTTTTACTACTGAATACTAATTGTAAATAACATTAATCTATTAGTTATTGATATTAACGAAACAAACGATAAGAATATTCTTCTATCAAATATTATTTTCAATTGATGAAAGCCCATTGCTTTGCACCAAGTTATCCAATATTCTTGTTTAATTAATAATAAATTCTGGCAAAATTAAATTGCAATTGGCCAATTTTCAATTGCAAACTACTCTTACGTTAATAATTATTTCTTTATTCAAATCAATATTCGCCTCCAATCGGAAAAGAATCCGAAAAGTGCAGCAAAAATAATGTGACAATTTTTTTGAGCTTGCTCAATTCAAATCAAAACATCAGTATATTTAATCACTTGTTCGAAATTTTTTGCTCAAATAACATCTGAAAAATTCATTTTATTCTGGTAGTGTTCTCTGATTGAACAAGGTTGTTTATCTTTTGTGAGTGAGCTATGAGTTTACCAATGGCTCAGTTATCACAACCGCCACATCCGGTCACTCAACTTAACATCAAAAACGACAATCACATTCAGTTCCACCACAGCGAGGATGAAGGTCTGCCCAGATCATAATGATCTTGCTAAATTGTTTATTATTGTAAAATTTTGGTCGTTTTTATTATAAACTTTTTTTCATCTGTTATTCATATAAAGAATTATTACATAAATACAGTAATAAAAGTCAGAATATATTACTGACATAAAGTTGTTTTCAAAATATAATAACATTTGAAAAACTTCTTACAATTTATATCTTTTTCCCCTTAATTATCAAATTGTCTGATAATCTAATAATTAATTAATTGAAAACCAAAACTGTTTGTAACGAAACCTCATTTTTCAATTAATTAACTCTAAGCCCAAAAATAGCGGAAAATTGTTTTCTTTATAATTTTAATTAAATTTAGTTTTTTTTCAAATCATTTGAAATTGAGTTTAAGTGGAAAAAGACATTTCATTTCAAACACTAAACGAAATATAAATTGTGTTTAAAAATAAAAATTGTTTCAAACATTAGGTTTGGTTTGGTTTCGTTTGTTTAAAGAAATCCGTATTTATTATAGAGTTTTCGCATAAAATAAAACATAAATTCAAAGAAAAAAACTTTTAAACTGAAACAAAACAAAACAAGTTTTCATTAAAACACATTTCAAACAATTAACCGAATTATAAAAAACCCACAAAAAAAAGATAATTCAATATTTTATTCTGTTCTCTACTTTTCAGCGACTGTTGGCGAGAGTCCAGGACTGTGCGCCTTCCTCTTGACTGTCATCTCTGTGATACTAATCATTGTCACTTTGCCATTCTCATTGTTTCTCTGCATTAAGGTATGTGTGAAACACTCCCCCCTTCCACTACTGATGGCCCACATCCCAGTCCTTTCTGCGAAAACATTGAAACTATTGATAGGTTTTAGCGGAGAATCTCAACAAACATATTAACGAAAGGCAAACATTAAAGTCATAACAATTCACTTCATTCTCATTAAAATTCTTTCTTAATTGGATCTGAAAATTATATACTATTAAATTTGATTGAGCTAGAGCAATAACACAACTTAATATAAACTCAATTTGGTAATGCCAGTCATATTGATCGCCTGAATAATTTTTATAATATTCTCCTGGGACCAAATCAAATTTGACCTAATTTAAAGTTTCAAGCTTGATAATAAACCAATAAAAATTCAGTCTTGTTTATATTATATTTATATAGTAAAGAATTTTTTTTATCGAGAATTGATCCAGCTAGTAATTTTCCAAATAAACAAGCACTTTATTGAAAACACCACCATATCATTCAAACCCACATTCATTGCATTTATGGAAAAAAAATTCATCGGATTTTGTTAACACAAAATGCAAGTTAACCTCATTTTTGCCAATTGAAGAATAGATCACGTAATCTCATTAAATTAAACATGCTCAGTTCAATTCAGTTCATTATTCAATAGTCCTATGGAATCAATTATTGTTGATGATAAAAAGCAAACTAAAACTAAGCAAGCTTCATTTAACAATATTTGCTCTAAATCTCCGAAGCAATCAATTCGTGGAATCCTATAATTAAAGTGAAATCCTTTAATGGATTTTCATTACTGAAAGACCTTTTCCTCTAATAATTAATCAGAATTTTTATGCAAAACTCGTCTTAAAAATATATTTCCATCTATTTATAGGTCGTCCAAGAGTATGAAAGGGCAGGTATGCGAAAAATTGCCTCAATTTTGTCAATTATAACACAAAATCTATTTTATTCTTGAATTCAACAGAAAAGTCTAAAAATGTCCCAAAAAATTGTGTTAGAAATTAAAATTGAATTTGCAAGTTGTAAGCCGATTACAAATATTTTCAATTAGACCAGGCAAACATAAACAAGATAAGTTTAGCTAAACATTAGTTTCAAAAGTAATTCAGACGAAAAGTTTTCGTTTCATTTAATTCAATAACTATTTCGAGGAATTATTTTCAAGAATTTTGAAAAATGACTTAAAGTCTTATTCTATTACTTTATTTTATTTAACGACTTTTCATAAGACTTTTGGTTTGAAATTCGAGAATAAAATCAATAAAAATACGGAAATGTTTTTGAACTCAAAAGCAATTATTTTAAATTGATTTTGTCGTTTCTATTGTCAGTAATATTCCGTTTGGGTCGTCTGGTCAGAGGCGGTGCCAAAGGACCAGGCATATTTTTCATTATTCCCTGCATTGACTCATATTGCAAGTATGTTTCCACAACAAATAAATCAACAAGATCAATAAAATACTTAAATGTCAATAACCTCTGTCTTTCTTAGAGTTGACTTAAGGACAGTCAGTTTTGATGTTCCGCCTCAAGAGGTAATTCAACTTTAATTTTATACTGTTTTTATCTAGCTTAATTTATTATATAGAATTAAATAAAATATTGTATTTATAATTGTACTTATCATGAGCAAACAGGTTTCATTAGTTCAGATATATTTTTGAATTGAATCTAATCAAGGGTAAACAAAAACTGTAAAGTAAGAATTCGACATTAAATAAAAATTGTCTAGTCCACTAGTAAGTATTTTTTTGTAAGAGTATGGCTTTCGATGATAAGCCCTAAAAGTCTAACAAAAATTTAATTCAATTGCTTTTCAAAAACACTTGTTTTTTGTTATTATAAGTGAATTAATGAAATATTTTTCGATCGATTTTCTGATAAAATATTTGCTTTTCTTTGAAAATAATGAACTGAAGATTGAAAACAAATTTTATTATTTTTGAAAAAATGACAACATGGTACACTAGAACCTATTAATATGAACTAGGTCATTATATAACAATTTAATAGAAAGTCATTAAAACATTTTCTAAGAAACAAAACAAACAATTCCTTCAGATATTGTCGAAAGACTCGGTGACAGTGGCTGTCGATGCGGTCGTCTATTACCGGATAAGTAACGCAACGGTAGCCGTCAGTAACGTTGAGGACTACGGGCGGAGCACTCGGCTATTGGCGGCCACTACTCTCCGCAACGTTTTGGGTACTAAAGATCTCTCACAGATTCTGAGCGAAAGGGAATCCATATCTCATGTGATGCAGTCATCGCTCGATGAGGCAACTGATCCCTGGGGTGTCAAAGTGGAAAGGGTTGAGATGTAGGGCCAGAACTGCAACTCTTTTTAAGTAAATTTAAACTCAATTTTCGTTTTAATTGAATGACAGAAAAGACGTCAGACTTCCGGTCCAACTGCAGAGGGCTATGGCTGCAGAGGCAGAGGCGGCGCGAGAGGCCAGGGCTAAGGTTATCGCAGCAGAGGGTGAACAGAGAGCCTCCCGAGCCCTCAAAGAGGCGGCTGATGTCATAGCGGACACACCGGCAGCACTACAGCTCAGATATTTACAGACCCTGAGTTCAATAGCGGCTGAAAAGAATTCGACGATAGTTTTTCCTGTGAGTAACCTTGCAACTTTTTGTTTACCCAGATAGCTTCGTTCACCTAGCTCGATCATTTATTAATCTACTTGTTCAATGTTATCTAGATTCCGATGGAATTATTCAAAGGGTTTATGAGAAAGGAAGACCTGGCTCCTCGTAAATCTTAAATTGACTTTTTCAATACTTGTAAGAGTATTCGTGTTTTCATTGGTTTTATTATTATTTTTTTCGTTGAAATGAATTTTCAAAATCAATGTCCGAATGACAGCAAAAGTGAAGTCAATATTTGTATCATAAATATAAACATAATTCGCCTCAAAATGAATGTAAACTCAATTTATATCTAATAATAATCTGTTATTTATTTTCCGACAGAAATGCAAATCAAATGGATTTTTATTTCTGTCTTTTTTTGTCATTAAATAAGAAAATGTTTTTCAAATATTTGTATTGAATTCCTTTAAAATCAGATTAAAAACGAGTTTAAGTTCACATAAAAAAAGATAATTCTAAAAAATATCAAAATGATCAGCCAAGGTAAGTTTAAAATAAGAGCAAGAGCAAATTTTTGTCAAATTAATTTTATTAACAAATAATTAAAAACATTGATTTCATTAATGGATGAATGGATTCGCTGTTCAATAATTAAATTCAATGAATATATAGAATACAAATCTATTGATAACTTATAGACAAAAATCAAACCAAACCTAAACTCAATTGAAACAAATTGGACCGACTTTGAAGCCGAACGCCTGATTGGCCAGACCGTAGTCCACGGGCCAGAAGTCAGTTATCGGTAAATGCATTGGTTTTGTCGATCGGATCATAAATTCTGTTTGGCTTTCATCGGAACTCTTGCTCTGAAGGGAAAGGCATACAAATAAAACATTAAAACCAAAAAAATTATTTTACAAAACAATACATACTTTGCATCCGTCGGAGACTATCTCGGGTTTAATGACCGATCGGTACCCAAATTCGTGATTATTCTGTCCCATGAATTTGATTGAGAAGTCATAGGAACGGGAGGGCTGTGAGAACCAGGCGACAGAGTTAACGCACTGGTAGGTGAAGTTTTGATAGGCCTCTTTGCTCAGCAGACGGAGGAAAGTCATCTGAACGGAGCCCACCTCTTCATATGCTATTTTGAAGCCAGTCCTCAATGAGCTAAACCATCGCTCATTCCTTTCCTTTTTCCAATTGATAATCGCTTGCTATCAGACGAAACACTGCATCAGAACTGACTCACAAAAGGGAAGGCATACCGAAGCTGTCTGTTGGTCGGCGTTAACACAAGTATGGCCTCCGGCCGTCATATTGCAGAAGACGTGTATAGAGTCATCGGTGACGCCCAGATTCGGGTCAATCCAATACCAGCCTAACAGACAAAAAACAATTGATTAGAGAAAATGAGGGGATGGGTCACAAACCGTCATCAAAGGTCGGGTGAGCGTAGTATATGTCGCGACAACTCCGGGCGGGATTGGCTTTTGTCCCGAAAGGCTTACGGATGCCATCGATTTCCCTTCTCATGGCGTAAATACTGGTATAGACTGTCATCAGTTTATTCCTGAGCTCGTCATCGATGAGGACATCCTTTTTGCTTCCATTCTGTCCCTCTTTTTTTGGACCTGAGCTCAAAAAACAATCGTTTGAATTGAAGAATAGATTTTGAGAAGATTTTACTCAATAGCGAAGGAATGACTGGTGTTTGCGATGAATCAAAACTATTGTAATGTTTTAATTCTGGGTCGACGTCTCTCTTATGGCGGTAACCAAAGGGGTTGTCCCTCTCTAATAGAATTCCTGCCGGAATGGGAGGCGCCTCTCCGGGAGGACCTGGAAGACCGGGTTCTCCTGAAAGACCTCTTTCTCCTGGGGGTCCATCGTTTCCTCTCTGGCCTTTGAGTCCTGGCGGACCCTCTATTCCTGGCTGTCCCTCTTGACCGGGAGAACCGGCAGTTCCTAAAAGTTTTATGAATTGATTGATTGATGGTTGAAAATAAAATAAATAACATGGTCAAACCTTCAGGACCAGTCGATCCTTGAATTCCTTGTGGACCAATAGGACCAGGTTCACCCTTAACCCCTGGCTCTCCCTTTTCTCCAATGTCTCCCTTAAGACAATTATTAAACACAAATCATTTGATTATTATCATCGATGAGAGGCATACCTTTCTACCAGCCCTTCCCATAAGCCCTCGATGACCCTTCTCTCCCTTTCCGCCCATTTCTCCCTTATCTCCTTGAGATCCCTCCAAACCAATAGGACCGGGTTGTCCCACTTCACCGGCAAGTCCTGGAAGACCAGGTTCTCCAGCCTTTAAATATCAGAAAATATGAATAAATATTTGAATGAATCGTTTCAATCAATACTACCATTCCTTGCGGTCCTCGAGGGCCGGGTTCTCCCGTATTGCCGTTCGGACCACTTGGACCAGAAGGACCTGGTTGTCCCCTCTCTCCTGGTATACCTGTGTCTCCCTTTTCACCTTTAATTCAAAAAATAAATCATTAAACAAATGAAAATCAATAGAAAAGCCAATAACCAAAGGGTCCGGCTTCTCCTTGAGGCCCTGGTAGTCCATTTTCACCAGGTTTGCCTGGTGATCCAATTGGTCCCTGCAATTGATTCCATTCAATTAAGTGCTAAATTGAAAATAGAAACCAATTACTTGTTTTCCGGGGGGACCAGAGGGGCCTTCAGCTCCAGGAGCGCCTGTGTTGCCATCAATGCCATTAAGACCCGGTTCACCCTAAGAACAAACAATACATTCAATTAAATCTAATAAATCTCATAACAAGTGATACCTTATTTCCGGACAAACCAGGACTACCTTCAGCTCCAGGAAATCCTGGCAATCCCTGCGTTCCTTTGGGTCCTTCAGGTCCGGGTAGACCCTGGGTAATTTTTAAAAATTAATCAAGATGTTTATCGAGTAACACTACAGTACCCTCTCTCCAGAAGGACCGGGAAGTCCTGGCAATCCCTCATCGCCTGAAAAATAGATAAAATCATAAAATGATTTCAAATTTGATTTTGTTTTCAAACCTTTAGGACCGGGAGGACCGCCTTCAGCAGAATCACAATCTTTGCCTTTAACTCCGGGCTGACCCGCGGCACCAGAATCTCCTTTAGTTCCAGGTTTTCCTTCAGGGCCGGGAAGTCCGGGTAATCCTTGCTGTCCGTCATTGCCTTAAATGTAAATTTGAATGAATAGAGAACTCAATTAAAACTAATTATTTTCATACCCGGGGGTCCATTGAGTCCAGGGGGTCCAATAGGTCCGGGTGGACCTATTTTGCCATGATCACCCTTATCTCCTCGAGGTCCTACAGGTCCTGGCAATCCCTTCATTGAAATTAATTTTGAAAACTAAGACTAAAAACAAGATCTGAGCCATACTTGTGTTCCCTGATTGCCAGGCAGTCCTCTGGGGCCTAACGGTCCGTCCTCTCCCTTAGGACCGGTCAGACCCATGAGTCCAGTCTCTCCGCGTTCTCCCATCGAACCGATGGGTCCCTTCTCTCCGACCTCTCCCTGTATTCCTGGCGGTCCTTTCGGTCCCTAAAATAATACATAATTTCGTATAAAATCTATATTTGATTTGATCTGAAAATTGAATACCTGTTCCCCTCGCGAGCCTTTAGTGCCTTTCTCACCAGGAATGCCAAGTTCACCTTTATCCCCATCTTCTCCTGGCAGACCTGGAGGGCCAGCGGGTCCTTCAGCTCCCTTGAAGTAGAGGTAAGTTATCTTCAATTTGAAAGTCACGCAAACCTTAGCGCCGTCTTTGCCATCCTTTCCGGGGGGCCCAACAAATCCGACGTCGCCCTTATCCCCCTTACCTCCTACCGGTCCCTGTGCTCCTTGAGGTCCTGCTCTTCCATGTTCTCCCTGAGCACCGGTATCTCCGGGCGAACCCATATCTCCCTTTAATTATTGATTAGAATTGTATCGAATTCTATAATTATGAATACCTTCGGTCCGGGAAGTCCTGGTTGTCCCGATTCTCCTGTCGATCCCTTCAAGCCTTGGGGACCCTTCAGTTGAAATTCAATTAAAATTTCCAATAATTTCAAATACAAAGGGAATCACATACTGTAGGTCCGGGTAATCCCCGCTCTCCTGGAGACCCTTGAATGCCAATTGCACCTTGCAATCCAGGGGCACCAGCGGGTCCAGGTGGACCTTGATGGCCATCCTTACCAGCTGATCCAGGTGTTCCTGATTCTCCTTGAGGACCGGGTGGACCGGTAGCTCCCGGTTCTCCTGTTTTAAAAGAATTCATTGAAATAATAAATAAATTATAGGAATCTGAGCCAAACCCTGAGCTCCTGGAAGTCCATCACTTCCTGTCGAACCGACAGGTCCTGGCGGTCCCTGTTGTCCATTAGGTCCGGGTAGTCCTATCTGTCCTCTTTCACCGGGAAATCCAGGAATTCCGTCCTTTCCTATTCATGAACGTAATGAATAACCAGAGGTCAGAAAAAATTCAATGAACCTGAATGTCCTGGTGGTCCTTGTGGTCCAATAGGACCTGGCTGTCCTCTTTCACCTGGTTGTCCTTTTTCTCCCGGCTATTGGAGAAGAGAATAGATTTGAATTTAATTTTTCAAAATAAAGTTTGAGTCCATACCTGTCCAGCGATACCCTCCTGACCAGTGGCCCCCTTATAGCCAGGTGTCCCTATTGCACCCCTGGGTCCTCTACTTCCCATCGGCCCTCTGGGACCGGGAAGACCTCTAATACAATGAAAATAAACACTTTTAGAAACGGAATACCATTAAAACGTTTAGATATTAGACATACCGATCCCCTACCGGTCCCGCGAATCCCTACAAATCAAAGCAAAATGAAATGACTTTCCAATTGATGTCAACTCAAAAGCCATACCCTCTCGCCTTTGTCTCCTTTGGAACCGACTGCACCTATATATCCCTTTTCACCTTTTTGTCCGACAGAACCGGGATAACCAGGAAAACCAGGGATACCTAACCTCCCTTTTTCCCCCTGTCTTCCGGGAGGACCGGTATCTCCTTTGGGTCCTAAACAGTGAAAAAATTTTGCGATTATTTGCAAACAAACTATTGGTTCAAAACAAACCTTGAATTCCTTTCTCCCCATCGAGTCCTTCATGTCCTGGCGGTCCCTGTTGTCCAGCATTACCTTGATCACCTTTGATGCCCTGGTCACCCCTTAAGCCTTGCTGTCCGTTATCACCCTTATCACCTTTCTCACTTCAAAAACAATTCAGAATTAATTAGAAAGAATTGATAAAATTTAAAACAAACCCGATCATCCCTCTAATGCCTTGATCACCTTTCTGTCCGGTAGCACCAGTCGGTCCCATAGCTCCCGGTATACCCGGAAATCCCTAAAATCAAAATTGAGATCAATTTTAATGATTAAAAAGAGAAAACACATTAAAAGACATACGATATCTCCTTTGGGTCCGTTAGGGCCGGGATTACCAACACTTCCCTTAAAAACAATTAATTTATTTCAAATAAATTCATTGAAATAAAAAAATATTTACTGGAGGTCCATCAGAACCGGGCAGTCCAGGAATGCCTGGCTTTCCTCTTGGACCAGATGGACCTGGTGGTCCCAAAGAACCTGGTGGACCCTTAACATGAAATATTTTAATATTTATAATATTTTATAACTGAGTGCATACATGTGATCCTTGATGTCCTTTCATTCCGGGTACTCCTGCAGGTCCTGGTTGTCCGACTGGTCCCGTTTCCCCTTTAATCCCTGTCAAGCCCTCAGCTCCGGCAACACCGGGCGGACCAATAAGACCCGGAAAACCTCGAGGACCGGGAAAACCACGCGGACCCATATCACCAGACGGTCCGGGAGGTCCTGGCTCACCGTCATCCCCAGCCTCACCCACAGCTCCCGGTTCCCCAACAGCGCCAGCATTTCCAGTGAATCCTCTCTCGCCTTACGATTCGATTTATTAGTGAATCAAAAGTTTTTAGAAAGAAATTCATACCTTTCTCTCCCGGAAATCCTGGAACCCCTGGTAATCCCGTTTCTCCCTTTTGATTATTCAGATGATATAAAAACATATAAATATAGAAAAGCATACCTTCGGACCCATAGGACCGGAGGGACCGGTTTGTCCCGGAGTTCCGCTCTTTCCCTAAAAATTGTTTGAAATAAAATCGAGAAATAGTTTTGAAAATATATTTCAAATAAAAAACTCACTCTTTTTCCGGAACGACCTATAATTTAAGGACAGAATAAAATGAGAATTGACTTGAATTGAATTTGAACTTGGTCATAGAATACCTGGTAATCCCATCATTCCTCTGAAACCTTCGGAAAACAAGAATAGAATTTTACAACTTTTAATCAAAAGTCTAACCTCTTGGTCCCTCTACTCCAGCGATTCCAGACTCGCCTTTAGGTCCGGGAGGACCCGGAGGTCCAACAGGTCCGGGAAATCCTGTCAATCCTTGTGGTCCGGGCGGGCCTTTCATTGATTGCTAACAAATTATATGATTTGAGTCACAAAAAGGAGAAGACATCAAACGGTTTGACTCACGATATGTTGGCTCAACATATCTCTCAGCCCTTCGTTATTGTCGGGCCCTTTGGTATTCCCGGTCTGACTCTGGAGTGGTATCATAAATATATGTCCGGGCGGTCCCTGAACTCCAGCGTTTCCATTGAAGCCATCCCTTCCGGGTTCACCCTTTTGTCCCCTGACTCCGGGCAGACCAGGAATGCACTGGAATTACAACAAAAATAAAAACTTGAACTTAATTCATAGTTAGCTAGGTCATACTTGTGAATTATCATCAGGATTATGAGTATTTCCTCTATTATCCGACGAATCGACCGGTGCTTCCGTTGAATACTTTTGCGGGAAAAATGAAATTAATTTCATATAAAAAGACTGAACCCATACCTCACTATCGAAGGGTGCCGTCGGTTCTGTTTGATTGATAGAAGTTATATAATGAACGGTAAATAGCGATGGAGTGACAGTCGGTTCGGTTACTGGAATAAACTCATCGACAGTACTGGTCTTTGAGTCGATATTCTCATCAATACTTCCATCAGTGCTGCCATCGATTCGGTCGTTGTCTTCAGAATCCAAATCGACTTCATTACCATTGTTTCCATTGTCATAACCGTTGCCGTTGACTTCGTGGCCATTATTGTCAAGTTCTTCGTAGGGAAATGGTTGGGAACACTCTGGCAGATAGTCATAGCACTGTTCGTATGCGGCGTCGGGGGAAGGGATCAAATAAATCTGTTGTAAGTCTCCCTCGAAATGATTGCTATTCAAAAGTGTTGTTCCGATTAAAGTGATTCCATTGGTTTCCAGACGTGAGTCCGGATCTCTAGGCAGTGAACGGGTCTGCTGTGCGATACAGTCGGTCAACAGAGTAACGGAGTCCCCCTTCAAGAGTAAAAATGAGTTTAATATGGAGTCCAACCCTTAAGACAAGAGATGACTTACTTTAATACTGAGTGCCAATCGATGCCATTGATTGTCATTAACTTTAGAAACAAAATCAACATTCAAGAGGTCAGTCGTACCGTCCTCTTCGGTGTTTCTGATGATGAACGTGACGTTAGCGCCGACAACAAGACTTAACTGTTCAATACCCGCCTCGTTATAAACGCTCAGAATATTTGTTACAGTGTTTGCACTCAACAGACGGTAAGCGATAAGTATTGAGAAATCAAAAGGAAATTCGCCTAAAATTCAGATATCAATTGAATTATTCCAAAAATATCCCCAACTATTATGAAATTATCTTCAAATCAATTACCTGGAACAATCTGAGATGTGGGAACAGTCAGTAGAGCCTTATCTGTAATTCTAAAAGCGGTATCACTATTGTCTGTCTCTCCATAAACTGCTCGTCCAGTTTCGTCGACACCGATGGCTCTTCGGCTGCAGAACCCGATCTGTTTAGAGACACCCAACGGTTCTCTCTCTAAGTTAAGTGCTTTCAGGATATCTGAAGAACCTTTGGATCAAATAAAACGAAAAAGTGTTGAAATTTTCAATAATTGACAAAATATATGAATAATTGAAAAATTGTTGATTAGATACCACTCCTTCTTATGTCTTACCCGATGGCAGTATTGGAGAGTTTTGTGATAAATGATTGCATAAAATCTTTAAGAATATAATTAACTCAAAAACAAAACTATTGTAATAAAAGTTCATTTCTCCAAATGAGTCGAATGGAGAATAAAACTAAAGAAAAGTTTTCTCATAATTTTCTCTACATTTTTGTGGTGTCGGGGATGGGGTTCGACAGACAACTACTCCACTCGACTAACCATTACTCCAATCCATTTGGAAATGAAAATGAAATCCTTTTTCTCAGAAAAATTTAAACATATTTTAAATGAATTTATAATTTTTTTTCTCTAAAAGTCTTGAATCAAAACTTTTTCTTTCTGTCAGTCCTTCCGTTCATTTCATCACATTTTCAAACGATTTATTGCATAACATATGGAATAATAATTGTGACCAAAGTTTTAAGAATTTCAATGTTTTCTTAAATCAATTCGTATGAAAGTGATGATCAAGGTGAATAACCATGTTAACTTTAATTCAATAGGATTTATAGTTCATGAAGTTTGAAGAAAAGTTGTTGAGTTTTTGATCAAAATTATGAGCTTGGTCGTTCGATTTTTTAAAGCCGAGTAATGCTTGATCAATTATCTAATAATACTTCAAATATGTTCTTGTCATTAATTTAATCAAAATAGTCTGCTTTTAATGTCTGGCTGTAATATTAACAAGGTTAAATAATAGTAACCAATTTGAATGCATCAAGTCCGATTCAAGTGACCGATTCTATCGAAAATGACCAAGTTCAAGTCTAATAAACTAGAGAATCGGTAATAAATCAAAATGTGATTGAATCGGGAACAGGAACTCAAGGGGTCATTAGCCTCGTGGCTAATATAAACAATGTTAAAGTTGAGAAATGTCTGTAGAATGTGCCAGATATGTGCCGGATAAGTCAACAAACACTCAGATCAATGACTTGAGTTGCTATGAATGTGTCATTTGATTTAATCGATCAAATCTCAAAACATATGAAATAAATAATTCAAAGTTCATAACAAAAAGGGGATAAAAAAATTTCTCAAAAATTGTAACGAATTCTATGAAAGGGGGGAAAAAGTTTGCGACTGAAAGGGAGGACTCGACAGAAAGCCAAGCGGTGGCCCACTCTCTGAACGATAAAATGAAGGCAGACCTCAAAATTTGAAACCTCGACACAACTTCCGATACATTGCTTTCAAATGGGATTCAATTGAAAACTTTTTTTCCCCAATAATTCATAAATTAATTGATTTAATGAAATGTTTTTAAATTGATTTATATTTTTCTTATGAGGAATGACACGAACCAAAGGTATGGCTCATCACTGAAGGGGACAACACTTTGCGTAACACTTGTTGTGAAAAGCGGTAAAAGTTTGCGCAAAAAGACATCAAATATATTGAAAGCCAATCAAAAGACTCGACAAAAGTCTAAACCAATAAAAAGGTTTGTTTTTAATTTAAATGCCTTTGAAATGAGATAAACATTGAATCAAATCAATCGTCAAATCAATTGAAACGATGAGTGAATCAAATGATTTGCTGAAGACTTTCGGTGACATCAGTTACGGCAAAGACTTCAACGAATGTTCGGTTCGGGCGGTGGCCAAAGGGTTCGCCGTCTTCTGCATCGGTTTGTTACCCGAAATATCACTGAAAATGACTAAATGTTTGCCACAATTAACAGGTTTTTCAGTGACTTATATCATACAAAAGGGAAGAAATCCTCAGAAAACCAAAAATCTATTCATATTTCCATCGATTTTGGGATCAATTCTTGGCGTAGAAGTGATTAGACTATCGATCAGTAAATGTCGAAAAAAATTCATTTGAATTAAAATCAATTTATTTATAAAAACAATTATTTTATTAAAAATCAAAATATATTTAAAAACTAATTAAGATTTCAAACAAAAAATTGTATAAAAATTATTATTTAATTGTCTTTTTCGGTGACTTTTCTTCGGTTTTGTTGAACAGTTTGAGGTCAGCCGTGAAGAGGACAGAATGGGCCCAACCGGCCATCGGTCCGAACCTTTGGCGGAAGAAATCACCTGAAAATCAATTAACAAAACAATGAGTTAAAGAGTTAAATGGATTCTGCGGTCAATTGATTACCGATTTCTTTATAAGACTTATCGGTTAACGACTTATTCCTCTTCAGATGCGGTAAATACTGATTGACTGCTATCTGCCAGACATGAGTGTCGACGGGAATGGCCTCCAAGTGGTTCAAAGACATCAAAGCAATACAATCGGCGACTTTGGGTCCGACGCCCGGCATTCGCATCAGTTGTTCTCTGGCCTCGGGATAAGACATTTCCTGAAGTGATTTAAACCACTTTTGGGGACACTTGGGCTCAGAGTCGACAATAGTTTTGGCCGTTTTCTGTATAAACTTCGAACGATAGCCGAAACCCATTTTCTTGAGCTCTTCCTCAACGATATCGGCGGACAGAGCCGTCACATCAGGAAATGCATAAACAGTTCCAAAGTCTTTGGATTCAAACAAATTGTGTCCATATTTTAAGCACAAGTTGTCAATCATTTTGGAGATACGGCTTATATTGTTATTCGAGGAACAGATGAAAGAGAAGAGGGTTTCCATCGGATCCTGTCTTAAGATTCTTATCCCTCGAAACTGATCACAGATTTTGGCGAAATTGTCGTCACTTTGAGACCAATTGGAGTAGAGATCAGTTAAATTCACTTCTAATCGGAAGTAATTCCGTATTAAGTCTTCGAAAAACAGATTATCACTGAATTTGGTCTCAATTTTGATCCTTTTTCTAGACTTTTGATTCTGTTTTCCATCAATTAAATGGTTTTTACGCTTAAGTTCTTGTGATTCCTCTTCAGTCTTAAGACAATCGTTAATCACAATTGGATTAAAGACCTTATAATTGATCTGAAGATGATTTTGTGTCAATTGAATGACATATTTATTGGCAATAATTCCGATCCAATGGTTATCTCTGTGTTGACGCCATCTGAAGGACTGACCACTTCTTAAAGTAAGCGAAAGATTCAATTCATTGATTGAGGTTTTGATGAATCCTTCGATCATTTTGTGGTAAAAAACAAAATCAATTGAAAACAACTCTAAAACTCATTTAAGACTAAAACTCAACAAAAACTGTAATTCAAAACAAAAGTCCAAAAACCTCTTCAATTGTCGTTCAATAGGTGTCAGCATTAGTACGAAAATCAGTTGATTTACAGCTGAAATATTTGATAACAAGATTAAATTCTAAACTAAATGATAGGTGAGTTTATCAATAAAGTTTAGTTATCAAGAGATAAAAAATCCTTAGTTTTAATCTATTAATCAAATATTTTGACTTATTTTTGACAACAATTTTTCCGAAATTCAAAACAACTTTTTCTCAGTCAAAATAAGTTAGGCCACAAACTTGCACTAAACTAGCACTAAACTAGCACTAAACTAGCACAGATATTGCACTATATTTCACTTTTTTCAATTGATAGATAAGTTTATTTCAGCAGAAAAATTGATGAAAGTGTGAAAATCAATGAATAAAATTGTTTTTTTGACTTAAATTTTTCTAATCTTGTAATCGATATAGTGATGAGTCGACCGATTTTTATATCAATTTTTATGTAAATCTCATCAAAAATATCTTTGACTGCAATCAGATATCAATGTTATTCTGGTTTGTGTTTGAGACCAGAGGACTGGTAGTCAAGCAATGGGTCTGAAGATGGATATTAGGGTGAGTCCTGAAAATCATTTAATTATTTCATTTAACTATTTCTTAGAAAACTAATTCTTAACTGAAATTCAAAATTCAAACAAACATTTCGTCAAAACTTTTTGTCGACTCTATTCCGGACCTCAATAGTCATGTGTTTATCCCTTTGTTTCAGTAAATACTTGTTTGACATCAATTCTGATGACAATAAACAGTCGAATCTTGTGATGAAATTTCCAAAACTGTCTAAAAATAGGTCTAATTTGTGTCCAGAGTTTGCTTAAAGTATAGCTTTAGTTTGCGCTCAACTCTTGATTGTTATTCATATGAAGTGTTTTGTACTTAAAATCAATTCTAACCAAAAGTCAGTACAAAAAGTTCAAAGTTCTTGGGCTCTGAGCGACTGAATAGGCGTTAAGAGAAACTGTGTCTCGATATGAGAGAGACAGAGACACACAGCCATAGAGAGGGAACATATATTTCGGACAAATATGTCTTAAAAACACACATACATTGAATCGACAATCAGTTCAAACAAACTTTTCTTCGGAATAGTTGTGAAAAAGTTTTTTTTCCTCTCAAATATTCTGAGCACTTATACCCACATAACTTGAAATTTATGGACTTTTGAAAAAGAAAAATGTGATCAAAATATTTTTGAAGACATTAGTCGTCTCTCTCTCTCTCTCTCTCGACATTTTTTACTCTCGTCTTTCAATTGCAAACCATTTATAGCTTTTGTTTTAATATTTTTTTTTTCAAAATCGCTTTTTCTGTCGATTATTTCAAAGATAAGAAATGTTTGAATAAATTTAAATTAATTTTGATTTCTCTTTTGAAAAGTAAAATAAAAATAAAGACTAATTGTTTGATATGACACTAATTTAGACTTAACTTTTTCTCCTCGAATATAATTATTGTGGAAAAATATTTTTTCATTTTCTACTTTTTTTCAATTACTCCAAAGCTTTTAAACATTAGTTTTTGGCAAAAGAAAAGGGAAATGCATTTGTCTTAATCACAATTAGTATTTAATCTGAGATCTCTTTCAATGGGATGTGTGTTCAGCGATGGGTAACGCCAGGGGTTAACCTTCGCATTAATATTTTTCGAGATCTAGATTAGCAAACTCTTCGTTTGGCAAATGACCATGCTTAATTTCAATCGATATGATAGCTAATATTGCCAAATGAAGAGTTATTATCTTATTTCTTGATAAAAATCAAGCATGCTAATTTAACTATTATAGCGTTACCCTCCTTGTCTATCCCCTGACGAGCAAATTGTTCCAGAGTTAAGACCTGTCTTACATATTAAACAAAATAGATTTTCAGATAATAATTGTATAAATAAATAGTAAAATACAAAAACATTCAAAAGAAAAGACAAATAAAACGATGAAACCAATAGAAAGACACAAAAAAAGACATAAAAACTCTATATTATAGTGAAATAAAATGCGAATAAAAAAAATATTTGAATGTTTTGCACACAAAATATCAATTATTTTTGTGGTGAATATTAATTTCCTAGGATCAGAGATATTCATGTCTGATAAGACGGGTATAAATTCCTGTCCACACAAATATGTGACACAAAGTATTTAATCGGAGAAATCTATCTATAGATACATATTTTTATTAACTATTTTTTGGCCTATAATTCAAAACGTCGGACAGTCCTGTGAAATACCAGTCGAGAGCAGCCGTACGTGTCGTCGCCCTCTTGGCCACCGGTGCCCCTCCGCCTGTGTCTGGCGGCGGTGGCGGACAGTTGTTCCTCTCCCTGATCTCTCAAACACACCTCAAAATTTTATTTTCATGTTTTTGTCTCCAATTCCTATCCCCTCTTCATAAATGTCTTTTGAAATCAATTTTTCAAACATTTTTTGACAAATTACTGAAGAAAATGTGATTCCAAAGATCAGAACAGAATATAGTTTTAACTTTTTTTTCATAGAAGTCATAGAATAAGACAAATATTTTTATAGATTTCAGTCGTGTTTTGAAATAATATTTTTCAGTTTTTGATATGAAAACAAAAATATTCATTAATTGCGTTCAATAATCAAATCAAAGTCTCATTTTATTACTGAAGAAATAAAATCCAAAATTCATTCGTCAGAAGAGGAGTACTCTTCATATGTATCTCAAACTCAAACCACAATCTTCTTGAATATCAATCACTTCTCTATCTATTAGTAGTAATAATAGTAATAATTAAATTCATTGAATAAAATCCAAAGACTTTGTTATCTCGTAATGAGATTCAGAGAAAAAAGTTTTTATTTCTTTGCAAAAACCGAATGCCTTTCCTCTTATGCCTCACTTATAGTGACTCTTATGATAAACTTCTAATCAAATGATTATTTAACTGAATAAAAAAATCGACAATTTTTCTGCCGTTTTATCTGAATATAAATTATTTAATCGACTCTTAGTCTTAATATTGAGTTGGGATTCAAACTAAAAATTATTTTTATCATTACTTTAATCGTCTGTTTCTTCTTTCTAATGACTCCGCCATATATTAGAGATACCTATCCTCTCAATAATCATTAGAAGAGGAGTTTTTAACTCTTTTTTTTTCAATTTGGAGCCCATATCTGCAGATGTGTGTTGTGTCCGCACAGCACCTGATTTGCAAACTGAGTTTTATATGAACAAACATAAAAGCTCTCAAAAAGGCTAATAATCATTATATAAATGGAATTTAAATTTTTGTTTTATGCCTTTCGACTCAAATATAATCCCAAAAACTAATTTAAAATTAAGTTATTTTAGAAATAATTTTGAGACAAAATCAAAAAAGTAATCCTAAAAAAAAGGTTGAGTCCATTTGATGATTGGTTTTCTTCATTTACTTTTCGTAATTAATTTTGTAATAAAAAACCCTTTTTTTGAATTAAGAGTCTTTTCTCTCATATCACCCGAAAATAATAATTAGGAGACACTCTTCTGAATATCAGTAATCAATTTGAATATTTCACTAATGATTTTCGATATGAAACAAATAAAAATAAGATTCAAATATTAAAAACTAACAGAAAAAATATTCAAAGAGATAATCAGCATTCAGTATATTTCTTGAGGAAAAAACTACTCAATAAAATTAAAGTAATCAAGCGAAAAAAATGACTAAGATAACTTCTTTGGGTTCCTAATTTCTAAATATAATGTTTCAAAACTGAACTTGTAATTTGCAAACTTCAAACTGTCATTTCAGGCCATCGTTTATTGAATTATCAGAAGATTTCAAAAAACATTTGCATTGAATCTCAAAATATAAAACTCTTAGAAAACTAATTATAATAATCAGAATATCTATGAATCGTATGAATAATTGATGAAATAGTTTACTCCTGAGCTATACTGAGCTATACTGAGCCATACCTTAACTATTAGTCCGGAGAGAATGGGATCCATACGAAACAATCTTCAATTAAAAGCTCAAATACACTAATAGTATAACATTTATAAACATTTATAGATCTATAAGACATTGAAACGAAGCTAACGATAAGTTTAATGATTGAGAATCTAATCTGAATCTAGAAGTACATTAAAATTTCGACTTCGACTAAAAAATTGATATCAATTTATTTATTTCTTTGGTCTCATTCTGTGCTCATTCTGTGCTCTTCTCTTACTGTCGTCCCCAGTCTTATGGCAGTTCTCTTTAGCGCTTTTATTTTCCTTCATATAATTGGTGAGCACTTAATTGCCCGAAAAGTTTTTGGCTCTTATTTTTTGTCTTAAGATTTTTCATTAGAAAAAAATGTTTTGGTTTTTAAAATAGTTTTTCATTCGTTACGAAAAAAGCGAACAAAAATATTTCGATTTTAAAACTTATTTTAATTTTCTTTTTGACTGAAAATTATTTTCGAGTTTTTTCTGGTCTTCGAGAATCTCAAATCTCAGTCCTTTTTTTGGATGACATGGATCATTGACTTCATGCCCGTTTTGATCCATGTTGATTTACAAATTAATCTAGTTAATCTGAGCAATAAAACATGAATAACACGATAGAAATAGATATGATTTACGATCGATTCATAAGAAAATTGAATAATTGACTCATGATTTTCGTGGGAAATAACACCATTTAGACCCCTTTGGATATCCCCCTCTCTCTCAAGAACCTTGGGTTTCGAGAGTGTGTTCTCTTTCTCTAATAATTAATGTCTTCCAAGACTTCAATTGTTAGTCAACTGTCGTCAGGAGTGTTGAGTTATATCTCAGAGACTAAAAAACATTAAAACAATTTTCAAACAAAAAACTATTCAATGCTTTCATTTCATAAGAGGTCTGCAAAAAAGAGAGAGAAAAATGTTTTGAGAAAAACTCCAGATTTTCTTATCAGAGCTCAGAATATAGAACTATAAAAACTGATGATTACACTCAATGTTTATTTCAGGCACAGAGACAGTGAGAGCTGTGACTGTTTTTTTCTTCTCCCTTCCCCTTAACATAAGAGACAAAAATGTATTTATCTTTTGGTTTGAAAAGAAATTTTGAGTTAATTTCCAAAACTCTTACGTAAATTGATTACAAGTATTTTGAGTGCATTTCGATCAGTTGTTCGTCAGTTAGTAACAAGAAATTGCAAATTAAAGAGTTTATCTTGGTTATTTTAAAAGAAAACGGGAAAAGAGTAACCTGATCATCTAAGTTCTCTAAACTCCGTTCGTTGATAACGAGGAGAAAAAAATATTATGAATTTCCTGTTAACACAAACTTTAAACTCGTCAACTCTCTATGATAATAAATCATCATGATAGCTTAATTTGTTTGAGTTGTATGCAGAATGAGCTAGATCAGTTTTAAATGAGTGTTGTCGACAACAAATGTTTCACAAAAAAAATAAATACAAAAAATAATATCAATTTATATCAAGTTTTGAATCAATGTTTTGGATTTTATATCGATATTTACAGAAAAATATGATTTTAATTAACCAAAATCGATGGGGGAGTCAGACACTGACCCCTCCAGTCAGGCATCTGTATGTTTGTCAGAGCCTTCCTTTCAATGAGATTTGGCAGACCTTTGATCAACACTTCAAGAGATTCAGTTTTTTTACTGAAAAACTTCATAATACTTCTCATTCAATGAAATTAGTATTTATATAATTATTAAAAGACAACCAAGGTATTCAATGACCTCATACAAATTATCAGCATACATGCATGATGATCATAATATCACCAAGTTTAAATTATCGGTAGATAAACTCCATTGGATCTGGAAAATGTCCTAGTTGATATCAATTTGATAGTTTATCTTGATGACCCCAGCTTGGCCATGGTCGATTATTTCATATTTTTCCTGATAAAAATATTGAGAGAAAAACAGTTTTTCACTCGGAATGAGAGGCAATACAAGCCCTGAGCGGAGAGCTATTGGTCTACAGACTATCGACGATTGTATCCATGGATAAGACAAAAGCAAATAAAGACAATCGGAGGCAACGAATACAAAGTCCAGTACTTCACGAGAGAGGAGAGAATAACTGCAAAAATCGAGAATAACTGTGCAATAGATAGATATAGACATATATATAGTGTATAGTTAGACACAGAACACGCATATATCACTGTTGGGAAGGTATTATGGGTCGGTCCACACAATTAAACGGTACGTAAGATAAAAGAGAGACAAACCAAAAGTGAAACAAAAAAAAGTGTTTTATTGAGAATAAGTGTAATATCAGTTGATTTGTCGATTCACTTGTTTTTCTCGATTCTTAACATTTATTATATACTGATTACCCGTTTTTTATTCATCTCTTATTGAGATTGTATCTAAGGTTTCCATAGCTGTGTTGTCTCTGTGCCTATCCCTCCCTATCGGGTGCTCATAATTTATTTAATATTATCGGTAGAGAAAAACTGTTGATTACGTCGTCGTCAGACCTAATCTTTTTTTCAACGCATTCCTATTCATAACTCTATTCCCTCTCTAATAGCCATAACTCTGTTCATAACTTAACTAAAAATCTTTTTATATATTATTCACTGATTTCTGATATCTTCTGATATTTACTTAAAATCTTAAGAATTGATTTCATAAAAAAATATATTTTATTAAAAAAAATTATTCAAAAATTTTAGATTAAGTGACAGAAAAGAAAACTTTAATTCAATTTTTAAAAATTTTTATTTTTTATTAATATATTTTTCAAACAACTGTTTGCGTAAAACAACGACAAAAAACTACAGTATTCTGTACTAAAGCCCTCACCAGAGCCCTACCGGAGCCGCAAAACTATGGAACAGTCGAACAACGATACGAATCGAAGCGATGAGAACAGCGCTAATCACCAACAGATAAGTGATAGTCACCACCAGCAGCAGCACCACCACCAACAACAACAAGATATGCCCTCAGTATCTGATCGACAACAACAGGCCGGCGCTGAACACCAGAACAACAGCAACAATAGTAACGGTCATCAGCAGCGGTCGTCTCCGCCCAATAGTCGGCTTCACGAACCGTCCCATATGTCTGGGCACCAGAGCCCCGACGACAGTGAGCCCCACCACCGCAACGCCATTATCGACGCTCACACTCACGTCATTACCGAAGCGCCGCACAACCCCTCACACGAACACCACCTGAAAAAGGAAGGCCACGGTTCGCACAGTCCGTCCAATATTGTCGACCACTCGGGCCACGGATCACCTGTTCACGAGTTGACTCAGGCGGCAGTCGGCCACTCAATCGACGACAAGAGCGTCGCCAACGAAGCGCTACACCTTTATACGACTTATCATCCTGGTCATTCACAGCACCACCAGACAAGGTATGGCTCAGTAGACAACACCTATAACTTACACTTCACTGAATATAACACAAAAATAGATTTTCTATACCTGTGTTGGCATTGGAACAGATCTCTTACATATATAGAGTAGATATGTGTCAGATATGAGGCCTTACGAGGAATATATCCGTCAGTTGTTTTGTTATGCGATTCAATACCAGTGCTGAGCAATGGCTGCGTAAACCCTATAGGATATGATTAGCGACGGATTTTGTATCCGATAATACAGTTTTTAAATAACATTATGTCCTCTAAAGGCCTGACCCACTCCTAATCAGACAACTTTATCGGCAACTGATTCCTTGTCTTTAGCCATAACTTTGCGCTTAAACTTAGATAATAGACTATTAGTGGTATCGACTACTGAGCGCACAATTAGCCAAACGTTTAGTGTTTTATTAGACATGAAATCAACAGTAAATCTAATGATTATAATAATCAGTAGATTTTTGTTTCGTATATTCATTTCTCGTATCACTTCTTGTCTGAGACGAGGAATTCTTCGCCAAATCACTACTGATTTGATTAATCATTGGTTTTGTTTTGTTTACTATTTATTATTGATATTTATTAGACACTAATCGGAGAAAAATTATATCAAATCTCAAACCAATTATTAGATATTTTAATCCATTCATAGATTTGCGGAAAAAAATTAATTTATATTTTGTTTTGTTTTATATGAAAAACCTTTTGATTTCGATTCAAATGATTCACAAAAATGTTTAATCTATTTGACCGACAGTACAAACGCTGTGCTGAGCCATCACTACGGCTCGCCCTCATCCGCCAGTGTCTCATATGGCGGGTCTATTGGAAGTGTGACATTGAGCTCATCCATAGGAGGATACGGGGCGTCCCCTCCCAGCTATCATAGTGGACATCATCGCAACAATTCCGGTGACTACCACTCGGCCGGACCGTCGCTCAGCCCGAAATCTGCTCACCATTTGGGCTCTAACTACGAAATACACGGCTCTATATATGGCAACAACGGCCACAATAGCGGACTCATGTCTGGCCATCACTCGCAGACTGTTGTCCACTACGCTCCACAACAGGCACACCACGTAATGCCACTCCCCTTCTATGACATACCCATTGAAAATATTTATTATCTATTTATTTATTGGTTTCTCTATTCTCTCATTGTTTGTTGAAATAGGGCGTACACTTGGGTCAAAGTTCAAGCGGTGGGCACCACCACAACCATCACAGCCAGTCGCCCAGCCCTCAGCTCTGGACCACAGATGGTTTGAGTGCTGCCCATCAAATGGCATACAGTCTGTCAGGTATTTATCAGAATTCAGATGATTTTTCTCTCCTTTCAATAATTTTTATTGAATTTGTCATCAAATTAGTGGAAAAACTACTCATCTGTTAATCAATTCATTCATTTAATTCAAAAATCAGACGAAAATTTTTTGTTGGATTTTATTAAATCAAATCATAAGAAATATTTATCACTCTTTTGAATATATTTTAATAATTAGTTTAAAAACAAAACCAAAAAATCCTTTTCTTTATTTAAAATCTGAGGTAAAGAAAAAAATTTGAAATCAAATCAAAGTCTTTAGAATCAAATCAAAGCCATTCCTCTCACACACGAAGACTGGAGTCTTCGCCAAATGAATAGAAAATGAAAACAAAAACCAAAATATATTTTTTGTTTCAAATGATTTGAGGAATGATTATTCAAATCCAGACTTACTTTCAAAACAGAGGCTATAATTCAAGCGATTATTTTTGGAGAAATAAAAATCGATTACAAAACCAATGAATTCATTCAAAAACAATTTTCATTAACTTTTTCAGTCATGCATTCAATAGTATAACGAAAAAAAAAAGTTTCAGTCAAAAGAAAAGTTCAGAAAAAAAGTGAATTATTTATTGCTATTCAGTCTTCAGTCTAATGGGAGACAACAAAAAAGTTTATTTTGTTTCAAATTATTTATTACTTTTGTCTCTCTTTTCGGTCAATCTCTTCGCTCACCATATCGTCTGTGGGACTGTCTGTCTGTCTCTGGTCTGACCTCAGGCACAATCAGTCCGTCCTCTTTACAGCAGTTGACATCAGTAAATGAGGGCTCTGGCAGTGGTGGCCACCCGGAGTTGTCCACCAGTGGGTCGCGTGGGTCCGGAGTGTCGGCCAATGGGTTCAATAGTAACCCATTTGGTGGTGCGTCCACTACAGTGGCCGCAGGACACTATCTGAGGGACTGGACTACGAACACATCCTTATACGACGGGCCCAACAGCGGTAATTACACGGTCACTGTTGGAGATCACAGGCGTATGAGCCCTGACCGGGCGGCAGGAGCTGCTGCCACAGCCGCCGCTGTCGGCATATCCGCCCATCAATTAGGTATACATTAGTCAGTCCTCAGATTAGGTTAACATTATTTAATACTCTTAAAACTTTTAACGGCTCACACAGTGGGCCACTACTCCTCCCCTACCCTCCCCTCTGAGCAGTTGAAAGCATTTTCTATTAGGGCTTTGGTTTTATTTATGGCTATAATTGTTGTTATTATTGCTGTCAATAGAAAAATCAATTTCCAAAACGATTATTATCTGACGTTTTCACCGACTTTTTGTCTCAAATTTCATTAGTGTTTAGTCTTTTTTTACGACAACAAACGGTGACATAGCTTTTACCTGACATACCTCCCTGTCCACTGTCTCCCTGTCCTCCAGTAGTTATGATCCACTGTTCGATAATAAGTGAAACCCTATTCAGACATCTATTAGTCATTTGGACGACAATTATATTCTAATCTAATATTATTCTAATGTATTGTTTTGTCTGCGAAAAAGGGACGGACTTCTTCGCCGGTGAGGCCCGAGAGTGCGTCAATTGCGGCGCAATATCTACGCCATTGTGGCGCCGGGACGGCACCGGCCACTACTTGTGCAACGCCTGTGGGCTATACTCAAAGATGAATGGTATGCATCGACCGCCGATCCGTCCGCACAAGAAGATGCCGAACAACCGTCGGGCGGGACTCACCTGTTCTAACTGTCACACGTCTACCACGACTCTCTGGCGCAGAAACAACCAAGGTGAACCCGTGTGCAACGCATGTGGACTCTACTTCAAACTCCATGGCGTGAGTCTAACCGACGCTCAGAATAGAAAACAAACAAAAATAATTATATCAACAAAAGCTATCTATTCCTTGAATTATTGCTACCCTTGCTGCACAAAGACCAAGAGCATACTTACAACTTTGTTAGAGAGACACAAATCAATAACATCAAGCAATAGCATCAAGCACATTTATTTTTTTCATTCAAAATCAAATTCAGATCTGAATTTTTATTTTTGAATTTGAATTTAAGTCCAATTTCTGGAGTGTTTTGACTCCAAAAAGCATTTCTTTTGAGAAGAGAGTCGTCAGATCTAATCTAGTAATTTGTGTGAATCTCGAGACTCTTTCTCTGTTTCTCTTTCTGTGTATATACCTGTCCTGTCCTTTAGTCTATTGGCACTAAAGACGACGACTTTCCTCAGAAACGACTCGTATGGAAATCGAGCCTAAAAGCAAAGTCCTCTCCAAAGGCCTCACTATTGCCATTTGTCGCCCGATTTTTGCCATCAAATGATTTATCTCTTTTATCGCTCAGAATAATCAGTGAATTTATTTTAAGGTTTGCTTTCGATTCACTAAATTCTGTGTGACTTTGAAAACGGCGAAAAGCGGTTTCCCTTTTCCACAGATAGCTATTACTCTCTCTTTTTATTATTTGATACAATTTTTTCTCTCAATTCAAACAAAATACTCGAAAACATATATCTTTGAGAAGAGAGAGAAAAAAGAGTATTTCATATCTAAATATCTGTTAAACTGAGTCTCACTCTATATCTCTATATACGTGTATCGCACCGGCAGGTGAACAGACCACTGGCTATGAAAAAGGAAGGCATTCAGACGCGCAAACGTAAGCCAAAGGCTGCGACACCGCAGGAGACGTCCTCCCAATCGCTTAATAAACCTCAACAACAAAGTAATTAAATTAATTGATATTTATTTCCAAATAATTTTCCTCAAAAAAAAAAATTCAAAAACTATTTCACTGTTTTCTCATTGAATTAATATTTTTATTTTGTTTTTGAACTTCAAATCTATTCAAATATTTTTCCAGAAGTTATCGAAGATTCCCATAAAATATAATAACATTTTTTCGATAAAAATAATTATTATCCAAATCTTTGCGATAAATAACTGACGAAATCTAATCCCAAACCAAAAGTTATGTCTAATCTTTAGAACAGTTTTTATGATAATTAGTGAAAATAATTATTTTAACAAAAATCTAATATTTTTCTTCAGATATGATTAGGGATATCGTGACTGAGAGAGAAACACTTCCGAACCCCTATCGGATACCTTATTATTAGTGTCGATAAGGCCTTAGACATGGACTTCGATAACCATTTTATCGGTTCATTAGTCAGAGCCCAGAGTCAGAGCACAGACTTATATCACCGATAATAAGGGCTTTTTATCGGAAGCAATAATATCCGAAACAAAACGTCATAATTATCGCCAAAATAACGATACGTTTTGCTGAAGGATTTGATAACATATTTGCGAATAGTTTTCACTTTTGGTTTCAAAAAATCTTTTATTACTTTATTATTAAGCGATTAGTTTATCGCCATTTCCTTCTGATATGACATACATTTTGTGCTAATATTTTGTTGATGTTTACCCTCCGATCACTTTCCCAGAGAAGCCATTGATGGGCACAACCGCTCAGATGCTATACTCTGCCCCGTCGTCCGCTTTGGGTATAGGCGGCGGTCGCAACGACCACGAGATGACTCACGACACGTCACCTTCGCGGCCGATATCGTCGCCAATCACTCCGTCCAGCGCTGCTCTGACCCGATACGGACTCATGCCTTTAGATGGGTTTCAGTACAACACAAACAGTCCGTTCAGCACAGCCTCAAACACAATAAATATAAGTCACGCGCTTTCCTCAAACTCTGGCCACCACTCGGCCCTACACGGAGGAGGCGGTGCCATTCACTCGAGTGTTATACACGAGAACAGCACAAATGTAGCCAAACTGTTGGCCCACTCGGCCGGTGCCGGAGGACAGAACACAGACAACGGACTGCATATTAGCGAAAGCCAAGCCAACGATCACCACAACAGCAGCACAAACAGCACCTGACCGGCCGGTCCTCTGGTGATGATCAGTCAGAACAGAATTAATAATAAAAATAATAATTAAATAATAATTTGATATAAACTCCAATGACTTATAAATATATATAAATATAATATAATTGACTAATAATTAGTAATAATTACTAATATTTTTGAAACATTTTCTTATTGTTAAACAAATTCCTGGAAATTCTTCTTTTGTTTTGGCCATCGATTAGATAAATGGCGGAAACCTATCGACTCTTAGGAACAGACATTCTTATGACCCCTTTTTTACGACTGTCCTCTCGCTCTCAACTGTCGAGTCATTAAACACAAGAGATATTGAGTTTTATTGAGTTATTTAACTCCTTTGACAACAAGTTTTAAAACGTTTTTAATTTTCTTATTCTGAGTGCCATTAGTTCAGTGCCAAAGACATCGATTACAGCCAAAGATAACGATCCGAAAAGTCCTAAACCAAGTGCTCCTATTGAGTGACAGATAATCTAAACACCGATTTTTATATATTATATAATCAAATATAGATATAAATATATTTATAGTTTTAGTATTGTTTCATATTTTCCACCGAATTATTGATATTTTGTTTTATTTTTAGTCAAAAACCAAAACCAAATTAAAAGCAATAATTTGTACCAAAAATACATGAATTCAGATAAAACTGAACCCATTTTTCATGATATTTGTTTGCCTTCTCTCTCTCTCTATCGCATATATACTCTAATCATAATTTGTTTTGTTCTTGGTCAATGTCTATCTTGTTTAATTATGTTTTTTCAATTTGAATGAGGAATATTGAAGAAATATTTATTTGATTGGTGATTTCCTTGGTCAACAAAACCATAAATATTGTTTTGAATTGAATTGAATATTGTATGGAATTCCCATACAATTGCCATACAATCGACCTTGCTAATTTTTCAGCCTAATCAGTGAAAGTCTTGAATATTCCTTAATTCAAATGAAAAATAACTTTTAATTATATAATTGTTTTTTGGAATACTTGATAAAAGTTTCGATAATTTTATTGGTTTTATCCGCAAAAATATATCGCGATTTGTGCCAAAAGTCTATGTTTTCCCCAAAAATCAATTTTATATATCATTCGATGAATTATTAGATTTTACTTATTTTTGGTAAAAATATTTTCAGTTTTCGAATAAAATTGTTTTTTTTCAAATCAATTACAAAATCATTTCGACAAACGACGAGAGAGAGAGAGAGAGAGAGAGAGAGAGAGAGAGAGAGAGAGAGAGAGTCGCTAACGGGGAGGACAGGGAGGAGTCAGCTCCAGCATTGGTAGAGCGAAAAATATTGAGACCGAGAATATATTGAATGGCAGTGAATACCAGAGGATCTCATTTGTTGTGATAGAGTCAGTACTGAAGCCAACAGCTCATGCATAGCGTCGGAAGGCAGGCGATGTGTTGTTCCCCAAATGTGTGTGCGAATGGGTTCATCAGTTTCAGGAGAGACTTCTTTTTTTAGTGAACTACTCCTCAAATAATAAATAACAAAATTATTTTAAAATTAGTGTTAAAAACATTTTTTCAAATCCAATACTTAATGTAAATATAATTTTTTGTGATTAAACTCGAAACTCGAAATCCAATCGAAAAGTTATAAAACAAAAAACAATTTCTAGATTTTAAACAAAAGTTTTCAAATTTTTATTTAAACCATTAATTTTGTGATTTGGCTTCAAAAACGGAATTCACTAGGATAAGACTCAAGATTAACAAGGTAAATTAACATTTTTTTCTTATAAACTCACATTTTCGCTGAACGGAAGCCTTCCGTAAAAAAACAATATTTTTTTTTATTGAGATGTGATTAGAAGATAGGGAGACATGCAAACTGGATAATTTTGTACTAGTTCAATAAATTTTATATTTTTAATTAAAATCACGATAATAGAGCTTTAATTTAATCATAAGTTAAATTTTGAGTGACTTTTATTTCCAAAGTTATCTAAAAAAAGGTCAAAAATGTAGTTACAGGGTGTAGTACACTTGGACATATGGCCAAAGGAAAGCCACGATTAAAATCAATACATTTAAAACTAGACCTAAAACTAAAACCATTTGCAAACTGAAACTGAATGAACTTTTATGTCGTTTTTTAGTTTTCTTTTATACCTTTTTTAATATGTTTAGAAGTCTATGAAAATCAACAATTTTGTGATAATTTAGTTGAGATAATAAAGATTACATCCTGGTTTAATCGAACCAATTTTATTTTTATCATCTCTTTCAATGGGAAAAAGTCCCTCGAACATAATGTTTATCTTGAATATTGGACATTCAAACTCTCATACTAGAAGACCTAGCACAAATTAAACAGACGCTGAACTCCTATCATAAAACAAAATAGTTAAAATTTAAATGACCAAGACTTATGCAATGAGAATTAGTTTTACAGTTGACTCACATCGGGTTTATTAATATCAATTGATAGCAATTCTATTATAGATATAATATTTAGTTAATGTGTGCTTGCTCGCAGCTCGCAGCTAGAGTTTGATTATTATCAGTTCAAAACTTTCCCATTGATTTGAAGCTCAATATATCAAAAACTCGGGGAGAAAATCAAAAAGAGTTGAAAACATTTAATAATAATTAACCTGTTAAATCAAATCTTAAAGATAAGAATGATTAAACAAGAGTGGATTAACAACTGTGTTACTTCATTTTATATAATACTTGACCAAATGTCTTTCACTACAATTGAGAGTTCTTGGTAATTTTAGGTAAAATTTAATTTAAAATCTTGTTTTCAATAAACTATTGAATGGGTTTTTAATTTCACAATAAATTGAAAAATACGTTGAATCGGAAAAAAGTATAGAAAAGTAATTTTTGTTGAGTTTTTCGCTTCAAACCTTCAAATTGATAAACACTTAACAGTTTTCGCAACAAAATCTGATAATAATTTATTCATGTAATCAACCAAGGTAATCAATCATTTTTAAACATCACAGTATCTATTCAATCATTTTTTTCAAATTCGCTAAATTTTCGACAAAATTCGAATTAACGTTACCATAGTTTTCGAGTTTATTTTATCTCGAAAACAAATATTAAGATAATCTAATGATTAGAATTCAAAATAATTGTCTTATTTGGAGAAAACGTAAAATTTCGATACTTTCCTCACATTTACATCACAAGCAAATCGAGCAAAATTTTGAACATGTCAAAATGATCTTGTCAATTCTAATAAATATTTTCTTCTATATATGTGTTTTAATTAATGCTTTCCAAAACATTATCTCAATCGATATCTATATTGATTTAATCTTGTTCACATAGATGTGGGGTTAAAAACTAGTGGTAATACTTGATTTTTGACAAAATATTGAAAATTTTTATACAAGATAACATTCCCAACAGTTTCTCACACTATTCACAATATTCATTTGAAAATGTTTTTATCAAGGCAATAATATAGACTTTTAACAAGTGTTTTTTCAAACAAAGGGATGTTCCAGAACCTGATGTCAGGCCCGTACTCGGCCACCGGTGCCGCCAACCCGGAAGCCGCGTACATACAGGCGGTGTACAGACCTCACCCCCAATATGGCGGCTCACCGGACAGTCCTGTGGGGGACCAGTCGAGTGCAAGCATACGGTCGTCGCCCTCTTGGCCACCGGTGCCACCGCCTGTGTCTGGTGGCGGTGCCGGACAGCCATCCAACGATACGAATCACAACTTTGGGTCAAACCATACGTCGTCTCCATTTTCATCACGTTTTCCATTTCAGGTAAAATATATTTTAATGTTTTTGTCCCCAATTCCTATCCCCCTCTTCGCAGACGTCTCTTTGAATCAATTTTTAAGAAATTTTTTGACAAATTAATGAAGAAAAAAGTTATTTCAAAGAACAGATCAAAATATAGTTTTGATTTTTTCCCTCTTCATAGAAGTCATAGAATTTTCATAGATTTCAGTCGTCTTTTGAAATAATTTTTTTTTGAAGCTTTCGATAGGAAAACAAAAATTATTTATTAATTGATTTCAATAATTAAAAAAAGTCTCATTTTATTACTAAATAAATAAAATTCAAAATTCATTCGTCAGAAGAGAAGTACTCTTCAGATACACTCTGACTTAGACCACAATCTTCTTGAATATCAATGAGATGTCCATCGATTAGTAGTAATAATAGTAATAATTAAATTCATTGAACAAACTCTTAAGACTTTGTTATCTCGTAATGAGATTCAAAGGAAAATATTTTGTATTTCTTTGCGAAAACTAAATACCTTTCCTCTTATGCCTCACTTATATCATTCCTGAGATAAACTTCTAATCAAATAATTATTTAACTGAAAAAAAAAATTCAACAATTTTTCTGTCGTTTTGTGTTTTCATTTCAACATTTAATATGTATTCTGTGTTCCCTTTGGACAGTCGCCAGTGACGGGTGCCGTCTCTTCTGCTTCGTGTTCCATATCTGCCTCTTCGAGTCCGACGAGTATGTCGTCCGCCTGCGCCCGGACGGGCCCGGAGTCGGCCTACTTCAGGAATGCGGCCATCAATGGTCTGCACCCGTATTCATATGAAGCGGCGGCAGCAGCTGCTGCTGCCTGTGCGTGGGCCGGGAGGCTCGACCCCAGTGGAGGATTGGGCCGACTGGATGCGGCCACTGCCGGCTTTCAAGCGGGTCTGGCCGCCAGTCAGGCGGCGTTCCGTCGAACAGGTATTCAAATGAAACAATTTTCTGAATACAAAAAACTGGAAAAAAAATAATTATTTTTTGCGAACCTCTACTCAAATGACATAATCTATTGAATGACAGTTTCTATGGAAATGACTGTCAAATGCATTTCACACGCGATTATCAATTAATGTATTGTCACGCGATATGAGACTAATGTAAAACTTCTTTTGCTCTTCTCTTTCCCCACACCTGTGCAGACGCCACTCCTTCAGGCGTTGGCCCCAGTCATGGGCCGTCTGTGGCTCCGCCCGCATACGCGGCGCACTTCAGCGAAGGCCGAGAGTGCGTCAATTGTGGCGCTATATCGACGCCGTTGTGGCGCCGGGACGGCACCGGACACTATCTGTGCAACGCGTGCGGACTCTACCACAAGATGAACGGAATGCGTCGGCCGCTAATCCGACCGCAGAAGCGTATGGCCAACAACCGTCGGGCGGGTCTGACCTGTTCCAACTGCTATACGTCGACAACCACTCTATGGCGGCGCAACAATGAGGGCGAACCCGTCTGTAACGCCTGCGGACTCTATTTCAAACTGCACGGAGTGAGTCACACATACCTCACATAGATATAGGGCCACAAAAAATGACCTAAACTAAAAACATATAAAACCAAAAAAATGTTTGAGCAAGAACAAACAATACGATTCCATTTCTACTTTTTTAATAAGACAGGACTTCCATCTCAATGGCCTTTCAATTAGTTATCTGTTATCAGTAGTTAGTCATCTAATGTGAGGAAAGCCCTCCCCGTTTGAAGTAAGATATAATCGAAACAATTATTTAGACGTTCGCTAAAAAAACGGCTTCTCTTTTGAGGCCATTATTCCTGAGGTCTCACATGAAAACGATATACTCTTCTCTACAAAACACTCAAAGCATTTATATATGTCTTAAATGAATTGCTATCAGATGTCAAATCATAGTCTGAATGACTCCATAGTCTCCATTCTTAATGCGTTTATCGCACCGTCAGGTGAACAGACCACTGGCTATGAAAAAGGAAGGCATTCAGACGCGCAAACGTAAGCCCAAGTCTGCGACACTACAGGAGTCGTCCTCTCAATCGCTTAATAAATCACAACAACAAAGTAATTGACAATTAATTGCAATATATTTGAAATCTTTTTGATATTTTGTTTTTTGGATATATTTTTTGAAACATATTTTTTAATCCAATTATTAATTATATGAGAAAAACAAAACCAAATCATAAGAAGAAATCTTTTTTCTCAATAACTCATTAAAAAGTGACTAACATTTTGGTTAAACATAGATTTGGATAACACTTATATGAAAAGACATATTTTTATTATGAGTTTTAAGATTATTCTCATCTCTCAAAAAGTAGTCCACAATTTTTTTAGTGAAGGACAGGACAGGCCTTATGTCTAATCAGAAGGACTTGTTTTATGATTAATATATTCTTCGTAATTGAAATTCCAAACAATTTTCTTCTTTCTTATCAATAGATTCATCGAAATCTGAGTCAAAACAAGAGGTCAATCACGGGTCACATCACATGTCATCCTCTGAGTCGAGAGCACTGATGATGAGCCATAACTTTGGTGGCGGTGGCCAAGGAGTCGGTGCCAACGACGGTATGAACCACACCTACCATCACTCACACCATCACCACAACCATCACAACAATACAAATAATAGCAATAATCACAACCAGTGGCCCAACAAACCATTGTCTCCGAGTGTCAAACAGGAGAACAGCCTCAACAACAACAACAACAGTACATAACTTGTGTTCAACAAATAAATCTCAAGAATCACATCCAATACCACTTATCCAGAGCTTAGACAACAATTTTAGTGAAATTTTTCTAATAATTCAATTGAATCTCAATTAAAGAGTGACTCTAATACTGTTTGCGACAAATCCTATCTCAAATCGACACAATAGAGGGGAATGACAGCAGAAGTTGTGAAATAGTGTTCATCTGAGACCTGATTTTGAAAAATTCAATACAAAATACACACAAAATATGTGCGAAACCATAGATTTGTCTGAAAAAATAGGAGGACTAAGAGAAAAGAGCCGAAACTTATGTATACAATGAGTCTGTGATTATATTTAACTTAAAGGTAATAAAAAGTAATAATAATGATTAAAAAACCAGTAAATTAAACACTGAATTACTTTCAGATAAATCGCGTTTTTGCTTCTTGATACTTCTCTTGATACTTCTCTTTTTTTCTGTCGGTTAATTTAATTTTAGAGACATTACAAAAATACATAATAAAAGTGTGAGACGATAGGCCTCTAAAAAGATAGATCTATAGATAGATAGCTAACAGAGTATAGAGAACTCAACCGTTTTTCTCTCGTTTTTTTTTATTTTAGTTTTTCATTCTTTCTCTTCGAGTCTTTTAATTGAATTTAAAAACTGGTTTCTCAGTCATACAAACCATTATAGCGAAGGGAAAGACTGTCTTCTCTTTCTCTCTCTCTCTCTCTCTCTCTCTCTCTCTCTCTCTCTCTCTTCTCTTCTCTTCTCTCTCTTATGTCACTAAATGTGTGAATATATCTCTTCTATACTTAATTTAATCAAAGATTTTGTTGAAATGTTTTCTTCTCTTTTAATTCATTTCTCATTTCGTTTCGTTCAGTTCAAAGACAAACACAACAAACATCTCTCATAAAGTCATAACTCTATTGTTATATAATTAAACATTAACTCAGAGTCAGGGAAACAACACTATAAGGAATGTGTGGTACAATTGACTCCATTTGGCGGCCAACCACTGCAGGCATACCTTTCCTTTTTGAATCTCATGAATCTCATGATCGCATGAAATAACAATCTGTAATATAACTGATGACGAGCTTATAATTTAATATTGAGTTATATATAGGTTTTAAAGTGTATTTTTCCAACAAATTAATTAATTGTCGGAAAAAAGTTTTTTATTTTATTTTATTATTATTTTTTTGATTTTGTTTTTTCTTAAGAAAAGATTTGTTGAATTAATTTAATTAAAGCAAAAGTTTCTCTCTTTTCGTGTATTGCTTACCAATAAATTAATTATAAAATATATTGTATACGAAAAAAAAACACTTGAATTTTGTTTTGTTTTTGTTGTAATAGAAAAAAAAATAATCAAATCTTTTATACTTCAAATCTAATTAATAGTATTGGAAATCGATCAGTATAAGTTGCAAGATGCAATATTTTATTATTACCTTTCTTATTTATATACACATCAATAATCAGTAATTAGTAATCACTACACCTATAGTACAATAACTATAGGCTTACATAAGAGTCAATACAATAGCAAGTGATTGCATGATCGTGATCATTTTATGAGCTTATACTGTTCGTTTTCTCCTCGATTATTATTATTGGATATAAATATGAAAATTCAATTCAATGTATAAATAGAGTGAAAACATTTTCAAACGAATCAAATCAGATATTTATTCGGAAATCGTCTGTGAATTAGGAAAATGTACTCAAATTTTGATTATAAATATAAAAATTGATTAATTAATTTCAAAACTATTTTTGTCCTATTAATTGAAAATTCATTTCCACACTTCTCTATCCACTTGAGAATCATAAAATATCATAGGCTTTTATAAACTTGCGACTATTGAATGGGTAGTTAATTTTAGCCTAGCGCATCTAAATGAGAGCTTCTATTTTGCATATATCATAAATTCAAGAGATGAACCATGATAGTTCTGTTACTCTCTCTCTCTCTCTAAAGTAAGGGAAACAAACGACAAAAGTTTTGTATAACTATAGAAAAATGAAAATCCTCTCTAATATTGATTACTATAATGTTGTGATTCTTTGAGAAATTAAACCAGGGTCATACAAGCTCATCTTCTATTAATTCAGGTATTGTGTTGTATTACAGGTTAACTCAAGATTAGCTTCGTTGTTAGATTCAAGTTATCAGCTTGATAACTTAAATATCTTAAAGTTAACTAATTATAAGGCTCAACTATTTGACTCAAACATAAAAGAGTTCTGCTCGATAACTCTTAAGAATATATTTGGGAGAGGGAGGGAGGGAGGGAGAGAGAGAGAGAGAGAGAGAGAGAGAGAGAGAGAGACGACTATAAGTAGAAAAGTATGAATTCATATTTTTCTAACACTTTGCTGCATATGAGAGCACAGGTAAGCGATAGGATCAGTCATACAATGCATAAATCATTTATAATTAGTGTTGAAATGTGTGCCGTATCTTAACTTATCGTATCATTTGATAATCAATTAGAGCTATCGATGCGCTTAATGTCTAATCAAATGACAAATATTTGGATTTTTTTTCGTCAAATAATATCTTGTCGTCGAAAACAACGACTTTTAACTATTCCTGAGATCCTGTGTCTTAACGCATGGCTGACTTGGCTATACCCCCGCTCTCTGTCGTTAAACCTATTAATAGAGTCAATAATAAAGTCTTTGAACTAAATTATCCAAGTTTATAAATATTGTTTTATTGACTAATTAATTGGATTTAATTAAAATTGTAAGTAAATAACAAACAAGAATGTTTCTTGATCAATTTAATGGTGTCGATATCGTATCAATTAATACGAAATCAAAGTTATTTTAATTAACTCTTTGGGCACAACATTGAGAACATCATAAGGCTATTGGTTCGGCAAATGTGTGAGCAAGGTAAGTGTAGATAATTTTATTTATTTTGAATTCTTCCATCGACTCTAATCAAGGATAATCAAAAAGAGAGAAAGAGAGGAAATTCGAAGCAATTTGAACAAGGTTAACCGCATTAGACTCTATATCTCTCTATTGATATTCAGAAGTTGTGTCAAAAAATGATATTTTCTTTTGCAGTGAATTTATTTTCCACAAAAAAATTTGTATTTAAGCCTATCTTCACATCAAAGAAGTTTTGCCGTCAATTGAGTTAATGTATCAGAAAAAAGAAATCTATGCTCTGATTGCACATAAATCCAACCCCGAGAAGTGTAAAACTTCTCTACTAAAAAATTACTCTAGGGCCTTTTTTTCTTACAAGTGAGGTATGTGCTTGTATTGCATAATAACTTAATTAAAACAATTGGAGATCTACTTAAAAACGCAAACAGTTTTCAAAATGTTTTGCAATATTTTTCTTCACGTTATCTCTTCGGAGGTATAAGTGATTCAATTGAGAAGTAATGCATTTCTCAAATGAAGTTGTGTTTCGAAATACTTTTAATAATAATTTCAAAGAATATTTTTTTTATCGTTTTGTTCTCACAGTTTGTACTAAAATACTGTTTTAATACATTTAATAGATTTCTGATTGGATTTGAAGTTCAAAAATCTCATTTGAAAAGACAGTATTTAAAAACGTTTATAAAACAATATTTTAGATAAATTTGAAATTAAATTCGTATAAAACCTATGATTACTACAAAAAATATAGTAATAGTTAAGTAAATAATATATTTCTTGAGAAGTATTTCCATAAGTTTTGAGATAAAAAAATGAGTTATTAAAAGAGTCATATCATAAGAGACAGAGAATTAGTTTCACTTCAATAATGTCTTTAAAAATTTGTGATAAATCAGAAGAAAATTAGTCTCAAATCTTGGTCTCAAATCAAATAAAATTTAGCGGATTTTCAATTAAAACAAAAATTTTTATTAATTTTTTCAAAAAATAAGATTTAATTTTAGAAAAGAGTCAAAAAATTTTAATGATTTTAGATTTGAAATCCTTTTCGTATTTGATATGAAAATGAAAAAACTTCTAAAAGGCTATAAATTATAAGCAATTTGTCAAATACTGGCACTTATAACAGGGTTTTGAGGACTGAGGACTGTGTTTGGCAGAAGTCGAGTCTTAATTGAAAATTAATTAATTATTCTCTAATAAAAATCACATCGACTGGAATGAGCAAGGTTAGATTAGTACCACACACCTGTATTTTATTATCATTTAATGTTCCATACAATGATCGCGATGAAATCGAGATAGTTCTGCTTGTTTACAATATCATAGGAAATAGATTGAATCATAGATTGCTAGTTTATAATGTTTATTAGTTAAAAACGATCTTGCTCATCTAATAATAATTGTGAGATAACTCTGGAAGATGACTTTCTAGTTGAATCAAATCTAAAACATATGATATTTGGAGAGAAAAAAAAATTTAACGATCTCTTAGTCTGTGTAGTGATGGACAGAATGAGACACAAGAAAAACACGAAAACCATTTCCAAAAAGAGTTTTTATATCTGATTATCATATCCTCGAGAGATAGACATCAGATAGCGTTCAGATCCGACAGAATGAAGATGTTATCCACGAATCAGATTATTTTTATACGACTTTTGAGACTTATTTCTAGAAGCGCTTCACAACACACATAACGCGTCCAATGATTTATATCTTGATTTAGATTTCAATATATTTTGATTATAGCCTTTCGAAGGCCAATAAAATTCTGTGCGAAACAAGAAAAACAAAACACAGAATAACTGTTAGAAAAAGCAAATATATGTTTGCTATCAAATATGAGACGAATTTGAAATAACACCATTAAATAAGTGTATAGGATATGTGTATATCCTTTTCTGATAAATTCAGAAATCAATTAAAATTCTCTTTAAATAAAATTCTTTATATTTTGAATCAAAAAATTTTATATATAATTAAGATTTTGATTGATTCCGAAACAAGAAAAACATTAGACGAATAGCCAAGGGTTTCATTTAGTTAAGCGTGCAGTAACCTTGCTCAATTAGTCAGTTTGATGTTCAATAAAATATTTAAGAGCATATCGGAATCAATTAGATTTATTGTCTCATCAAATTGATCAAGATAAATACCACGAATAGATAGGGATAGACAGCAAAATAAATTGTTATTCAAATTGTTTGCAATTAAGAGTTGAGGCGATAAAAGACAATCAAATCTAATATTTATTGGTTTTGATGTCTGTGTTTACCTCATATTCTGATCGAAAAGGATATGACTTTTCGCAGTCAAGAGTCAGACACAGAGTCGAAGGGAAGTGAAACAAATAAAAAAACTTTTAAAAAAAATATTTGATTACATCTCAATAATGAGTGAAATAATCTTATCGTTGACTTTACATTGAAATTCATTGTAATCACTGTTTTGTTTGTCAGTTGACTAACACTGAAAAAAGTTGATTAAAACAACAAAATTTTGTGTCGAATCAAAAGATAAATACATTTCTTTTCGACAATAATTATAATCTTATCGTTCGTTCAGTTATTTCTTTGTTTGAGAGGAAGAGAAGAGACTATTAATTCAATTTACAAACCAGTGGTGGCCAATGGTTGGGGCAGAAATTGACACCCCCTTGAATATCTTGGTCTTGATCAAGCTAAAATTTCTTCAAGTTCAGAGAACTTCAATGAATTGATTGCTTTAAAATTTAAATTATCAATGAGTGTACCTAGTATACAAGCAAGTTCTATTGGTTATGTAGTTACATGACTCCCACTCTTGTTTGAATGAACAGCTCCGACACAAACCTATTCCTTAATGATATTAATCAATGTCTAGTTCTGACTGTCAACTGAATAATAGCTGAAAAATAGATAATTATTATTCAAATAATCAATTCTGAGGCCAAAACATACGACAACTGTTTGTTTTGATTAATTAATGCCAATTAGTTATACATAGACTCAGATCTTTGTTATTCATATAATTAATAGTCTCTTAAAGTTTTTGTTTGTTTTCCAACATTTTGTTCTCTGATTAGATCTAAAACTATAAAAAAAAAGTCTTTTGACATAAACTATAAAATTGGAGAAATATTTAGATAATTATCTGATTAATGAATTTTTATTATTCAAGGACAAACAGAAACGACCTAGATTCAATAAAGTGCTTTTTTGGAAAGATGTTTGAATTTCTGAAATTTCACATGGATGAAAATTTGAAGTCAGGTAAAACATGACTAAATAAATTTGATTCAGAATAACTTTTTGAAACAACAACGACATCTATGTTTTAAAAATGATTTGACTTGTTTAATTTTATTGGCGCTACGATTTAAGTTTAACATGTTTAAAATGATGATATGTCTGACGTGATAAAAAAAATAACAGATCGAGACTTTTTAGCAGCTTAGTCAATTCTGGAACTTAACAGGTTCATCTGGAATGCTAGGATGAAACACGTTGATAAAATGATCAGATTTCTTGTAATTAATTGAAATTTTTTTCAATAACGTTGAAGATATAATTCGAAAAAAGAACAAGCTTGATGCACAGTTGTGTGCTAGATAGCTACTAATGAAAACGAGCTTGTTCTATTTAATTTTTCAGTAAAAGTATTTGTTTTATTACTATTTTCCAAAGAAGTAAAAATTGATTCTAGCTAATATGTTTGATATTTTTATTTGATATTTATGTTTGATAATTTGATACTAGTGCAATCTTGATCACTGGACCAGACATATGCAAAGGAGGCATATATCTTAAAGTTTCGATACTCGTGGCCAACAATCAGTACGAATGCGTGACTACAGGTCCGAGTGGAGCCAAATTTATCGTCAAACTGATCTTGATCAATGGTAATTATAGGTGTCATTACCTAGTGTGCCCTCTCTCTCCAACCTCAACAAAAGAGCCGATTGTCAGCTAAACATTTTAGATAACTTTAAGACTTATCAACTAATAATTAACAAGTTCATCTGAAAAATTCAATTTGATATAGACTATCGACACAATCGATTTAAAACACATAAAATATTTTATTAAATATTTACAACACTTTTCTTCAATCAATTCAAAAAATTTTCGCAAATAAATAGAAACTAATTAAACAAAAGCCTAAAACTAGTGAAGATGTGATCGGTTTGTGTCCACCGTTGCAAAGGTCTCCCTTACAGAAGCACATGAAAAACGACTTCTTCTTATTGCCGTAGAAAGTCTGGGCACACCTCTCCTTGTTATCACTGGGAGGTCGCTGTAAACACATTCTTTCGGTGGCCATCAGGTGCTGGCCTTCATCCTCGCCTTCGATAGACTTTCCGCACCAGCCTTTAGATAGAGAGGGGGAGGAGAGAGAGACAGTGCGTCAGTTATAAGACATTAACATTAAAAACAATTAATTGATTTTCAATCATAAAACAGCAAGGTCACTTTTTTCGATGAATGAAAAATACAGCACTTCCTTCACGTTTATGAATAATAATAACAACTTATGTGGGTATTGAATAAGAACAAGCATGGTCAAAAAGATTATATTTCCGTTTTTACTGATTGAAAACCGATTAGCATTGAGGGACTGACCGCTGGAACAGAACGGCGTTTCCACTCCAGTCTGTTCAACATTTGTCGAATTGAACTCAAACGGGTCCTTACCTTCAGAGACAAAACAAAAGATAATTTGATTTCAAAGAGTTTTAAGACAATTCATAATCAATACAATAATTGGCGAATAATTTATTCAATTGATTGTAAAAAATAAAAACAATTGACTCTCAAACCCATTAATTCAGTGAAAGAGATATAATCTGAGAGTGATTTGGATTCCTATTCAATGCAAATGAGAATCAAATAATTATTTTCTCATTTTATTTGAGTTATTGACTCAAAACTCTGAGTCGAGAGAAGAAATTAATTTGTTTTAAATAATAATTACAAATATAAAGATTGGCGAACAAAATATCCCTGACACAATTAAAAACACATTCAATTTTCTAGTTATACTTGTTTATGACCCCGATTCCCAATCGCTCACACATTCAGATCAACACATTATTCAAAATTCAATACAAATATTTGTTTCCACCAAAATTGAGAGTCAAATAAAAATCAGAATTTCTTTCAATAGATTTTGTGAATTAAAAAAAAAGTTGTGAAAAAACATTTGACATTCAATAGTGACTTACAGTCCCCGAGCGGTCCTCTCGATCGACAGGAATAACATCTTTTATATTGAGATCTTTGAGATCTGACTCTATTTACGAAACAAAACAAAATAATCGACAAAATACTGTAACTCCAGATTTGATTGACTTTAAAACACAACATATTTTTTCAGCAAAACATTAAAACTAGAAATTATTTTATGGGATAATAGCCAGCAATCAGCACATTTTCAAATAAATCAGCTTGCTTAATTTATGTGAATCTTGCCTCAAAAGGCCTGCAATTTTAAATAAATAAATTGCAAGATTGAGAAATCCGAGCACAGGTTAGCAGTGTTTTTGTGGCACAACAGCCATAGTCTTCAGAAGGCATATGAAAATCGGGGACAAAGAACCGGTTTTCGGGCGCTATTACCAAATGAACGAAACTTTTTTTGAACCAATTAATGGATAGTCATTGCACAGCACATGCAAAGTGGAATGACTCTGGTTAACATTTCCAGCAAACTTGTTATTCTTGACTTTAGATGGCGAGTGCACCGTCTTATTGAGCCCCTGAACCTGCAATCAACCAATCCTTAACTGGATAACTCCTTGATCAATTTTCCTATTCTCTCGATATTGGACTCTCTCTCTCTTTCTTAACACTCTATCGTTAAATCAAATTATGGTTATTATTATGTCTTTGGGGCACACATTGGGCACAGGCTTTACACTCGAATCGTAGATAGGAATACATTTTTCTTATTTGACTTATGTTTAGTCACTTTATTTGAGGTATTTTCTGATGGACTCAATTAGTTTGTATGACTGTGTGATTGGGACAGACTCTGCATAAGAAAATACACTCAACTCTTCTGCTGAACTTCATTCTGAGCCAAAATTATTTGACTTTAGATTTGTTTTGTAGAAAAAAAATCAATAAAAAAAGTTTTTTATTTTGATTTATTTTTATAGTAAACCAAACCATGAATTCAATGATGAAAAACATATTAATTATA